>NJDC01003510.1:159533-177533 GCA_002245475.1 Calephelis virginiensis
AGAGGTAGGCAGAGGCACAACCAGGGTACCCACGACTAGCCGAAGATACTTAGTCCCACAATGTGATAGGTGGCAAGCCTATCGCCAACCGGGCACATATCCTATCCTGAGCAACATTTTTTTTTATTAGAAAATTGGAAAAAATCCAATTTTCTTTTGTTGCCCGACCCGGGACTCGAGCCCAGGACCTCATGCAGTCAAGTCCAAAAACTGAACCGATATACCACAGAGGAATGAATATGTGCCCGGTTGGTGATAGGCTTGCTACTTAGTGTCTTCGGCTAGTTGTGGGTGCCCTGGTTGTGCTTCTGCCTACTCTGCCTGATACGGCCGTGAAGATACTTTAAAGGAATTTAAAAATCAGAGAATCAGTTGATCTTAATTGAGAAAGCGCTTTAAGCGCTGAGCATCCAAGCGTGTAAAGATGGTAATTAATTATCCTTAAGAGAATCGCGAATTCGCAAAAGATGATGTTGATCCGATCGTGATAGCAGTGGCGATTCGTTCGGTTGTTTAGTATACGCGGTCAGTCAACCATCTTTACCCGTTACGTCAGTGGCATGCCACAATTAGATCACACGCGAGACTGCAACGCCTAGACTAGTCTGTAATCGTACTTTTAATACCGTTAAAATTTATAGCATTCCGAAGTTTGTGTTGCTTTTTTATGATATTGGAAGGCGAAGAAGCAGACGGATTTCCTGATGGAAAGAAATTCACGCCGCCTAGAGACACCAAATGTGGTAATGGTGCGTTGCCAACCTAAGGCCGGGATGTTAGGATTCGAGCAAAAGTAAGTTTAGCGACTACCTTACCCTAAAAACCGGAACACCTCATGACCTTATGACGGCAGGAATAGGTAAGGCGGTGGTACCAATCCGAGTAAGTCGCTGTGAAACTCTACCACCTAGACAGATGTCACGGTGTTAGTGACAGTAAGCCTATGCTCGCCTTTTACGAGCTGCCTGGCAGGAAGGCAGGTGGTCTATTCTGCAAAGGAGTCCGGTCCAGCACGGAAAAAAGGAAAAAACAAAGAATTTCTTGGTGGCAAAAACACGATTTGAAATACTACCCGTAGTGGTGTTAAGTTTATACTTTTCATGCTTTCGTGCTTGGTGGCATTTCTTTGTGTCACATTTTTTATAGATATCAGTTTTACTCATAAACTTTAAAAAAATAAAACATGGGACGATGAAAAAGGAATTCCTGAAGGAAAAAATTACACGTCATCTATTAAAAGTTGGAAAAGTGTAAAGATTGTTATTTTTACCGTCGGCGCTTGGTGAAATTTCACTGCGTATATTTCTTACAAATATATAAATTAATGCAAGCTTTTGCACGTTTTTGGAAAGTTTTTTGAGAAGTATCGCGGGAAACTGCTACATTTTAATTTATAATTATTTAAAGAAATCAAAATTTTCGTCCGTCGCGTTTATAAAGGCTTTTAGTCGAACTAAACAAAGATTTACTACTATGTTTTCTTATACCATTATAATGTTTTAAATACAAATATAACGTTTAAATATTTAAAAAGAACCTATTTGATGTTTCTTTGTTTTTAGAGCCTGTTTGCCGCTTCTTCAACCTATTTCATTACTGTGTAGGTACTATACCACTCCATTCCAGGTTTGCCTATAACCTACCTGATGCTATCATCCTATCTTTTCTGCTATCTACTTCTTGTCCCTTTTTATCCCATTTTGTCTTCTACTTTTCCTTGGATAGAGTTAAATTATTATTTTACTCCATTTCACCTTTTCTCTGATCTTGGGCCTCGACAGATTTCATTTTACTTTTTTCATTTTCAAAGTTACGTCCTGTAATTGTTTTTTGTTCGATTGATAATGTGCAACACAATTTTTTTAAGTGCTCGTTGGTATGGAAATTTTATTAGTAGTGGTTTAATAGCCAAATTAGCTTCCAAATTTTATAATTTGCAGACGTTAAATAATTTGCTCTTAGTTGTTATATTTAGGTTTTAATCTTTCGTCACTTGTTAAGAAGAAAAGTGAAGTGAGAATCGAAAAAGTGCTAGTATTATTTAACAGTATCAGTGGTATATTGCTAATCTGGTGCTGGTTAAGTAACTCTATCCACTATCCCACCCTCTAAACCGGTTATCAAGGCTAATGTAAGAAGAGTCAAGGTGACGGTATCAATTCGGGTGAGCCTTCACAGGTGTCTGCCACCTAGTCTGATGTTCAGTGAAATTACAAGATTAATCCACTAAGGGACTGATCTTTTTAGTGACGATCACTGGGTAAAGCGTACACCAAATATCCGTCAAATGACTATCTCCTGTGGCCAACAGAATGGCAAATACAATACGCACCATTTGACAGCTATTTGATGTACACTTGATCCAGTGATTATCACTAAAACGCAAAAGGAATGTTGATGTCGTTTTATCTTAAGATGCCATTTACAACTAGCTGCATTATTTTTAACGAACTTGGAAAAAGATGTCATATCTTCGAAGCATTTCAAGTTTGGAGGTACATTAGTGAAAAATATAAGGACTAAGGACGTAATATTTACACTTATTTATCGTAATCAATTTTTCAGTCAGTTTTACAGCGATTTAAAAAAAATATTTTATACAGGTTTTACTTTTAAAAGACCGGCCTAATTATTTAAGGCTAAAATTATAGACAATTTTAAAAATTAATTGCTAAATTGTAATTGTCATTTAAAACAGTCCGCTTTAACACTACTTGTTCACACGCTACGTCGTACCTAGTATGAGTCATGACGTCACCAGTCTGCGCATGCGATTGCGGTCGGTGTTTACGTCATAACCATGCATTTCGTATTTTGCGTCGGATATAATTATAATTTGCATTTCTTAAAATTTTATATTATTTCTAAAAATTGGAAGTATTACCACTTCCCAACCCTTTCTCAAAATTAGGATGGTCCTTTAAAAGTAACCCTATATATGAAAGATCGTAGTTATTTCGTTCTTTAGCCACCAAGTCTGGACCTGGTCACATAATCGCAGGAAAATACTCAATTGTGAACTTAGAATATGTAGCATTGCAATTAGTCAGCTTATTTACCTTTCTAAGATATGTAACCTGAGGAACCAGTAATAAGTAAATGAATAAAAATCTTATTTGTCCACGGTGATTCAATCTATTAATATTTAGATATGACGCGATTTATATTTGTGATGCTTCTACATGACCGTAGAGTTAAGACATCCTTAAAATGTGACACTGTGGAGTCAGTTTGTCCATTCACAATAGTTAAATAACTAATGTAATTTAAAAAGAAACAATGAAATATTTAAATTATTGATACAAGATATTATAGTTAAACACTTGCATTATATTTGAGAAAAATCTGTAAAATCTTGAATAAAGTTGAAAATGATTTTTGTAACCATACTTGTTCACGTATTCTTAAACATTTAAATTCAAGCCAATTAGCTTGAGAGTTTTACAGACGCTATCAACAAAGACGGAGAAACTCGGAAGTGAACCACAGAAATACAGGAAAAGATTCAAACTCACCAAAGGGAATGTAAGAAAACTTGTTTGTAAGGAAACTTTTAAATTGCATTTTAAATTTTCCTCGTTAACATTACACTTGCATACAAATAACGTCTTTTTGGGGTTCCGTAAATGTAAAAGACCCTAAAGTACCCAAGGTGCTGTTAATTTTATAATACGGGTCTGTGGTTACTGTTTTTTAAACACCAGTTGCCTACTTGCAATTTAATAAACTTATATTAGGCTAGCAATTCCTTAAATCTCGTCTTAAAGTTCATAGACAAGATTAGCCATTGTTATTTATCTCTTGATGTAAATCAATTTTCCAATTTGTACTGTATTTCAATTTTTCTTTTAACAATAGTAAATTATTTAATTATACGAATTATCCGCCTGGTGTTCTATTTAAGAAAAATAAATAAAACGTGCATATTTGTTCTCAAAAAAAAGATGTAATGCTTATTTCGTTGGACGTTTGGTGTCTTTATTTTAATATTACTCGTAGTTTTCACAAAAATATGTATCTACTTTTTTTGTAAGTTTAAAGGTCTTTTATTTGCAATTTCTTAAATTAGGAAACACGCCTGAAATTTTGTAAGTAAGCTCATGTAAAGGTGCGTAAATATTTTTTTGTAATCTACGGAACCCTCTTTAACGAAAACTGTCTCACATTTGGTTGCTTTTTAATTATTTCAGGTTTTCCGACAGTGCGGTACTGAAATGTAATTATTTTAATAACTTTACAAATGTAAATTAAACTTTAAATGTGCTCTAGAGAATATGTTTTTGAACAGTAAAATTAAAAGTAATTAAATAAATTATTACTTTTATTTCCCTCCAATACCAACTTCTTTAGAGAATTTGGGCTAAATATAAATTTCATATATAAGAACAAGAAGTAAACAACCTTCTTTACTGTTTTTACTTTATGAGGTTTAATTTATAATCTCAGACGTAATATAGATTTTAATCACAATAACACAATTTTCGAAATACAAAATAAATTATTTCATCTATGTATATCTGGGTGTTTATTAAATTTATTCTGGTATCTATTTAAGTATTTCTACGTATTAGTATCGTTGACTAACACCCATAACACAAGCATATAATTTGCTTACTTTGGGGTTAGATTCAATTAGTGTAAGTTGTCCAGGGATATTTATTTATTTATTTATTTTATTTATTTATTTATATCACGCCTGATTTGCTGTTCCGATTGTTACGAAATTAAACAAATCTGTACTTTATGTTCCGAGAAAGTTATATGCTACTTTTTATTAAGCTTACAGCAGGGGAAAATTCCAAAATGTAAATTGTGCTAATAATCATTGCCGTGTAATTTCATATATTTTTGTTTTTTTCGTAGTAAGCACTTTGTAGATTGTTCCACGTTTTTTTATCAAGTTATAAGTTTTGTAGTTTAGAAATTACAGACTTAACAACATACAACACAAACAAGTACTTGATAGCTGGTGCTTGGGCTTCATTAACCGACTTTAAAAAAAGGAGTTTCTCATTTTGACTGTATGGTTATTGCATAAAATAATAAACTCCAACCATACTGTTATCAGTTGTCATTGCTGTCAAAGTTTAAGTCAAAATTTGTTACAAATCACAAAATTTAGAATGAATTTCGTTCAAGTTTTGAGGTTAAATCTACATATAAACAAAAAATAGTTTTCTTACTTACCTATTTTTGTTCCTACCCAAAAAGAGTGGAAAAATGTATGAAATTATTCATTTGTGATGTAGAATTAGATATAGAAAATTAATAAAAACAATATACCAACTACACCAATATTTGGCTATACCAACTGTTAATAACTGTCAGGTGGAGCGAAGTTCGCTGAGTCATACTATACGACAATTTAATTTATATACAATATAATATATAGAATATTAATACATGATGCCCAAACTTTGGACCCCTTTTTACGAAAATTGCGCGGACCAAGGACCTTAAAATTTGGCACAATTATAGTTTATGTGTAGGAGAAGTGCAGAACATTAATATTTTTTTAATAATAATCATTATAAAGTACATTAAATCAATAAATAAAACATTACCCACACTACCACGTATTTCACACACACAAACAAATATATTGATCATAACGATAAAAGATCACAGATGGCGCATTAAAAAGTTTGGAAACGAAGTAGTTGGTCATGAGAAATAAAGATGGCGTTCTTATAAACAAGAGTTTAAAATTTACTTTGGTCGAATTTCGACCAATAGGCGACCACTAGTAATTATAAAACCTACAATTTTAAAGGATCAAAAATTTCGCCCCTTTCATGAAACCTTTTATTCGAACAAATAAAATATTTACTACTATGTTTTCATATACAACCATACTGCTTTAAATACAAGTGTAATGTTTACATATTAAAAAAAAACTCTATTTGATGTTTCTTTATTTGTAGGGCCCGTTTGCCAGTTGGTTGGTTCAACCTTCTCCCTCTCTAGCCACTTCATTCCAGGTTTGCCTATAACCTACCTGAAGTCATCATCCTAACTTTTCTGTTATCTACTTCTTATCACGTTTTTTTTCCTTTTGCCTCCCCCTTTTCCTTGGATAGGGTTAATTTACTAATTTGCTCCACTTCTCCATTCCTCTGATCTTTTGTGCGGATCGCCCATTTTACTTTTTTTCATTTTAAGATTTACGTCCTGTGTTGTTTCCTATCCTGTTGTATTTGTTTTTTTATTATAAAAATAAAAGATTCGATTTTTTATTTGCATCGATTAGGCTTTGATACTACTTAACCCATTTGAAGAATTACTTTACTTTTAGTCCTATATTAAACCCTCAAATAGGTTTTATTTATTACCGAAAATAAATGACCATCTCCGTTAGGATAACCTTGAGCTATTTATATATGTACTAGCTGCTACCTGCGGCTTCGCCCGCGTTTTCACAGAAACCCGGTGTGCGATCGGGATTAAAAATAGCCTATATGTTAATCCAGGTCACAATCTATCTGTCTTCCAAATTTCAGACAAATCCGTTCAGCCATTCGAGCGTGAAAGAGTAACAAACATCCATACATCCATACTTACAAACTTTCGCATTTATAATATTAATAGGATTAGCGATTTTGCGTAGACCAAATATTGATTGATATAATATGATATCTATGTAAATTTATAGAATAAACTTATTGGTACTTATTAAAATGTATTACAATGTATTCTCTACTCTGTCTTTCTCAATCTCCGAATCTCCGCGGAGTTTATTTGAAAGAGTTCAAAACATACATTCAAACTTTCAAACAATTAGGACAGTGATAGATAATAATATATTCGATTTACTACCTGTTAATACTGTTGTTTAAACACACGTAAATGTATGAAGTCAGATTTATGATTAGAAAGTACTTCAATATTAGAAAGTACTAAACAGCTAAATATGTGATTTAGCTGCTAAGTACTTTGAAAGTATGGTTCTTGGAATCTTTGGAAATAATATGAAAATATATTAGTCTGGACTGGTTAAATCTTCCATAATAATATATGTCCATAGCTGATACTGTTGTTACGCTGAAATTTTATACAACTCTTGACTTTATACATTTGCCGTGACATATCTATATATCCCGTGATATATATCATATCTTTTAAACCCCCCTCTTTCTTTGCATTGTCTGAAGTTATCGTCCGCAAACTGAATGATCAAAAAAACGCATGAACAAATTGGATTGGAGTTCATTAGGTCCTTCATTGGCCATCACATAATATGTGCTTCCAATGAAAAAAAAATTAAAAGCATGAAACTATAGACTACTACTGAAAGTTAGACTCCCGACGAAGAACTCATGTCATTTCCAAATATTGCTGACTCTCTGTAATGTACCGGCTTCTCTTTCAGAGAGTTTTGTGAACTCAATTAACAAAGTCAAAATATCAGTAGTCTTTATCTTCATGTCTAAAAGTTACTAATTTTCAAATTATTTTTAAAAAAAATTTTAAACAAACCGGATACTGGATTGTTTTTAAGGATAAATAGCAAAGTATAATCACTAATTTGCTATAGCATAAGAAGAACATCGAAATATTTATCAGTTACACCGTGACCTTGATTTGGTGGTAGAGAGTTACGACCTCTCGACCGTGTACCACTGGTAAATCTATTCCTGCTCGTAATACTAACGCTCGTTACTCTCATGATCCGGTCTGGACGTAAGGGTAGTCTGAAATTTTATGCAAGAGGCATATCTTGACATTAGTTTGGCAACAGATCCTCATTATCTTTGATGTCTGTAAATTTGGAGGTTAATCTTATAATAACTAATAAATTAAAAATTAAAATAAACCCCGACACAAAAACTTAATTTTCTTTTAAAAAGTAAAAAAATCATAATCTCCTCACTTTCACCCCCTAAAATTTTTAAACGGCTCAACCGATTTTATCAAACATGTCTAAGAACACTCGCACATAAGTTACCTTTAAAACGAAATAAAATAAATTAAAATCACTGCATCCGTTCGGTAGTTATGATGCCACAGACAGACAGACAGATACGTTAAACTTAGAACTATTTGCATCGAGAGTTAAAAATCGCATACTTGGAAGTGATAACTGAAAACATTGAAAACTGCGTAATTAATGCAATTAAAACCATTGTTTTCTATTAGAAAAGTTCAACAATGAGGTTCAAAATAGAACCGCACGTAATTCCATTGACAATTCCCAAGTTCTAGTTCGAAAATCTAAAGTTCGGATCCCTCTCATACTATCATGGGGCTTTGTTCCGCTCACAATAGGCTTGCATGTGTAAAACCGAGCAGAATGGCCATTGCATCAAGAATATTTGTTGTCTACTATAAGCATAGGTATACTCGAGTGGCATACATTCTGTTGCAAGCATTCTTCCTATAGAGAATGGGCTGGCTCAAATTAGTTTCATTCTATCTTCAAGAATGTTTGTGCTTTTCGCATTTTAAAGTTCCACGGCGTAATGGAAATTTTTGTTATAACTTCTCTGTGTTTGTGAGCTTTATTTACTATGTTATACAGGTCATTACACCCACAACCCCAAGAAAGTAGGCAAAGGTACAACCAAGCACTCATGATTATTAAACGGAGCTTTATATAACAATTTGAGAGGTGGCAAACCAAAAGCCAACAGGGCAATTATCCTGTTTCGTCCAAACTCATTTAAATACAAATAAATAAAAAAAAACACTTAAGTTGTCCTATTGGAATTGAACCCAGGATCTTATATTGTCAACGAAAACACCAGACCACTAAACCACAGAGGTCACATAATATAATAAGGTGTGGCTATTTTTATAGTCTATATGTGGAAAGAGAATAAGCAGGCGATTGCTACGATGTTAAAAGGCAAGCGTTGCCTACAGATACCATCGATGATTCTGCATCTTGCGGCCAGTGTGAAAATTTTTGATAAATTTATTGGTGCATTTTCAAGAAAAAGAGAAAGGAGTATCTTGACCTCTATTAAGAATCGCATTGAATCCTCAGTAGCTCAAACATGAAAGAATAATCAGCCACGGGTGACAGGTGACAGTAGACGATTCACTTTGACTTTTTTTATGATACTACAAAGAAAACAAGCAGACGGATTTTCTGATGGTAAGAAATTCACGTCACCTATAGATGCCAAATGTGGAAGGTGGTAATGGTGCGTTGCAAACCTGAAGCCAAGATGTTAGGCGACGCGCAAAAAAAAGTTTGCCGGCTACCTAACCTTTCGAACCGAGGCGTTGACGTTATGGCGGCAGGAATAGGTATAGCGGTGTAACCAATCCGGGCGAGTCACTGCGAAACTCTACCACTTCGTCGCATGTCACTTTGTTAGTGACGGTAAGCCTATGCTCGCCTTTTACGAGCTGCCTGGTACAGGAAGGCAGATGGTCTATTCAACAAAGGAGCCATCACAGGGAAATTACTGTTTTATTCCACTCAATTGACACTTTTAAATTTTTCATCTCTTTTATTTTTACTTCCTTGAAAAAAGATAAAGTTAAAATAAGTTCAGACAATGTGTGTTAGAGTCGTAACCGATATCGTTACAATATTCACAAGCTGATTTAAATATGAATCAGAAATGTTTACCTTTAAACCAAGGAATGTTAACTTTAAACCAAAGCTTTTATGTTTAAAGCTTAGATACATTTCTCAGATAGTGTAGTTGGAGCGGCCCCGACTGCAGTGAGATAAGCCCTGGAGGAATGCAACTTGCACGATAAATAGCCAATAAATCACGAACCAGAGTAATGGAGTCTTTTAATTATTGACTGCACTCGTTTTTGCAACGTCCCGCCATTTTTATATTTATTTCTAGCATTATTTGTGATTTATATTACATTAACTTTCTGTGTAAATTTTGTTAAATGTGTGAAGTTTTCATTTTTAGGAATCATACATTAATATCCATTTTGAATGATTAAGCTGTGTTTCAGTATAATACATTATAAATTATAAATAAATATATATAAAAGAAAGTCGGGTTTGTTACAATAGTTATAGCTCGAGATCTGCTGTACCAATTTTTATGGTTTTTGATTCGTTGAGTTTATCTTCGCCCCAAATAGCAGAATACACCTTAAAATCAATAAAAACAAAAAAAATATGAAGGTAAAATAAAGTCTTGATAGTTCGATAGGGCTGAAAATTGATGGAGAGGCAGCTTTGAACCGGGAGAAGGACATGAGGTGCATTTCATCCCTGTCAACAGCGAGGAAACTAGGTAAAACTACGTTTTAGTTTTCCCCCATGCAAACTGAACAACGGGCGGAACGAAGTTCGCCGGAACAACTAGTACATTATAAATTAGCGGCCGTGCCAAACTTATTATCGCAACCCCATGCTATATGAGCATATACACTGTACTTAATTATACGGTTCAATAATATGAAGGAAAAAGGAGAAAATAAAAGAAAAATATGGCCCCTGACAAAACGTATAACAATAACAATTTTGCAGGGTATAAGCAGTCATCATTATCCTAGCTTATATCTTTGTTACTTCTCACATTTAGGTATGTGACCCATGAGACCATTTTCTTCTATACGCGATGTTCGACACAAGTGATAGTGATGTCATCAGGTGGCTTTGTGACATCCAGCTAACGTTTCTATTTCTCTTCATCTGCTTTCGGAACCGCTACCTGCGTCTAGCGTTTGACATAAGTCTCGTTCATCTAGTAGCCACAAAACAATCACGGGATTTGGATTCTATTCCTAACAGGGGCAGGAAGGAGTTTAATAAACACCTAGATGCTAGTATTTCTGGGTCTGGGTATGTTTATTAAATTTATTCCTGCATATAACGATACGAAACCAAATAAATACACAGATATTTATTTGGTGTAGTATCATTAAGAAAAACCTTTGACAACACATTAGCAAATAATTTGTTTACTTTAGGGTTCTCGATTGGTGTAATTTGTTTGGGGTATTTATTATTTGCTACTACTAGTACCAGTTGAGTTTTACATAACGTAAGTATAAATTTAGTTTAACAGCAACGTCTTATAATTTATTTAAGACCCAACCTACTCTACCAACAATGGAACATTCTTCAAAGGCTGGTATTTTTAGAGGACAACCATTACAAAGCTATGGAAAGTCGATAGAAGCTCTTGGATGCAGGGCGCTTGTCTCGAGGACTAATACTTCATCGACCCTTTGCACCGGCTCTGTAGGTATCTTGGCGTGAAATAGGATTATCTATGTCCCTATACCAGTTGGACTATAACCGTCTGCGACTAGTTTACGAATATTAATAAATCTGTGTGATTGAATATTTCAAAAAACTCTGTAAAAGTTATTTTTAAGGGACTTTGAATAAAATGTAGATTCATCGACTCTTCCTAGGCACTTGTGAACCGATTTTGTAAATTCTTATTTTATATAAAAGAGCGTACATACTTTCGGGGTTAATTACAATTTAGGGGTCAATTTTTTATGAAAAATAAAGCGTAACTTTCAACTCGGGTCGTGGTCTATAACTATGTACATTTTGAATTTTATCAATATCTAACCAGCAATGTAGCTGTGAAAGCTTTTATGAAATTATTTACTATACACTATATAGCACATCATAAAAACAGTAAATATAGACTGCAATATATTGATGAATGGGTAATTTTTATTTCATTCATAAGTTACAGTGTCTGAGCGTAGCTTCGTCTAGTTGTGGGTGCCCTGGTTGTGCTCCTATATAATATATAATATGGGCGTGAAGATACTTATAATATATTCATGTGTTCCTAATTTTAGTGATGGGCAAACAAAGCCATGGGCGTAGGTCAGTGTAAAATGTAACAAAGAAAACGCATATTATTAGCTCAACTGTAATCAACTTTAAATGAAAATTCTGACTCACCTTTAAGACACGTTTTACCTTAAACAATTCAGGGACAAATCGTTTGTATTTTTTAATGTGACGGTTTATTCACCTTAAGTCTTCACATACTACCTTTATTCCGCCATTTCTTTCGTATTTGCACCTACTCTGAAGGTGTTTTTAATTTGTTGGTCACTGAATACTAAGATTTTAATTTTTAATAAAAAGTAAAGTACCTTCACGCCCAAAATTCCCGAAAAGGTAGGCAGAGGTACAACCAAGGCACCCACGACTAGCCGAAGATACTTCCACAATCCCACAATGTGATAGGTGGCAAGCCTATCGCCAACCGGGCACAATTCCAATCCCCACCAACATTTTTTTATATTAGAAAATTGGAAAAATCCAATTTTCTTTTTGTTGGCCGACCCGGGATTCGAACCCGGGACCTTATGCAGTTAAGTCCAACACCCGGACCGCTAGACCACAGAGGCTAATTTTTAATAGTTATATTTTATAAAAGATTTTCATTGTTAAAGAAGCGTAAGTTAATGCCAACTGAAATAAAGGTTTACTCGACACAGGCTCGCCTCGTGAGGCAACCAAATGTCAATTGATTTAAAAAGACTAACTGGCAGAGTTTATTTCGCCGGTTCTTCTCAGTATAATACAATAATCCGGTGGTAGTTTGAAATTAAATCCAGATGTCATAGTTAAACAGTGACGTTAGACGTGTAAAATATAAAAAAGAAAAAGTATACGAGTATCACCAGATCAGCTCTAATCAACTTTAAATGAGTCACTTTAAAACATGTCTTCCTTAAATAATTCAGGGACAAATCGGCAGTCAAAACATTGGATATCAGTTATTTGTGGCATTAAAAAGTATTTTATTATGATCGTTAAATATAATTTACTATTTATCAAAAGAGTAATAAATATTTGATCTATTGTTGTATGTACGTTTAAGCAGTCATACTTTGACCTTAACTTAAGGCTAGGTTATTCGAGCGCTGTTGGCAGTACGCGCTACGTCAATCACCGCGCGGCGAATTTGTTATAAATCTTATACCTTTAAATGAGCAATTCTTGTATATATATATATAATTGGAATATCGGAATCGGCTCCAATGATTTTCATGAAATTTAGTATATAGGGGGTTTCGGGGACGATAAATCGATCTAGCTAGGAATCATTTAAAAAAAATACCTAGCAAACCTCGGCCATCCAGATATTAATACATAACATGGCATTAAAGAAAATAAACAAAAGAGTTTAAAGTATCCATTGAGCTTTCTTGAAAATGTTATTACCTATTTTAGTTTATTTTTGCGTTACTTTAAGATTAATAAATATCAAACAAAACCTGTAAAAGTGTCAACAACTCAAGGTATTTTTATTTCAGCACTTGCCCTGTGCTTGGGTTAAATTTTTTTAAGGAAAGAAAATTTCGCCCTGGACATGATTTTAACTTGTAACCTTTCGTCTCAAGCCGGCGAAAACTTTAACCATTTGAGCTACTGAGGATTCAAAGGTTGAACCTGTTCAAATCCTGTGTAGGGCAAAATTTTTTCTTTATTTAAAATTTATGTCATAACTCATTGTATTCGTATTTTTTTTTATAACCGAAGAAAGTTACTAGTGTAGTGCTTTTAGTCGTTGATTAATCTCGACCTTTTTCCAAATCTCATTTTATGTTTTAAAATTATAGGAACTTTTGAGCATCCGCCCTTAAGCTATAGAAATAAATATAAATTATCCAATTTCGTATGTGTATTGTGTATATATAGCAAAAAATATATAGTACACATCAATCCGTAGTTTAAGTTGAAATAAGTAAAACATCATATTTCTTACGATAAGGCAGAAAATTGTTCAAATTTACGATGAGACACATATGACGTTTATACTAAAATAGTGATTACTTTGTCCAGGTGGAGTTTAACAAAAAAGTCTAAAATAAAGTATGAAGTATCTTCACGCCCATATCACCGAAGATGTAGGCAGAGGCACAACTAGTGCACCCACGACTAGCCGAAGACACTCAGTCCCACAATGTGATAGGTAGCAAGCCTATCGCCAAAAAGTAACTTAAGTTAGTCCTTTTTACTTCAGCTATCTGCCAGTAAAAATCCTGTGAAAATCGGGCCACCTGTTTCAGAGACTAGTTGGAACAAACAGACATACGAAAATTGGAAAAAAGTATTTTTTTACAATTGCTATATGAATTGGTATATGAACCATACATGATTTCAGGTACTTGTTAAAAAAAGCGGTTAAAAAGCTTTGATATTTCAAAGAGACATTACAATTTAATTTATTTGTATAGATTGCCAACTTATGCAAATAAGGTTTTATAGCCCCCTGGACACAAACTGGAACACGCCTGTGACTAGTACTAACGTCATATAACTGTAGTGTAAAGGTACATCTAGGCTTGACTTTTGAAAACAAACAGACGGATTTCATGATTTTAAGAAATTCACGCCGCCTAGAGACACCAAAGGTGCGAATGGTGCGTTGCCAACCTGAGGCCGGGATGTAAGGCCTCGAGTAAAAGTAAATTTACCGGCTACCTTAACCTCCGAACCGGGAAACGTCATGACATTATAGCTGTAGGAATAAGTAAGGCGGTGGTACCAATCCTGGCGAGTCGCTGCTAAACTCTTCCACGTAGTCAGATGTCACGGTGTTAGTGACGGTGAGCCTATGCTCGCCTTTTACGAGCTACCTGGCACAGAAGTCAGATGGACTATTCTACAAAGGAGCCCGGACCAACTCGGAGAAAATACACTTTCTGACATTTAGATATATACGCTAACCAGAAATAGAAATTTCTCCGCAGTCGGTAGTATTAGATCGATTGTTTTGTGAGTCGCGGTCGACAAGGAACTGCACTTGGTGTTACGGACTGGAGGTGATGGATGGCAGTCGCTTTTGAACCGGAACCCAAGAAATATTCGTTTGATTCGTATTAACTGTAATTGGTAGGTTAATGTCTTTTATTGTTAACTAAATGTTACCCGCGGCTTTGTTGGCATGGCGCTTAGTGTATTAACCGAACTGGAGTTGAATTATTCTTTTTTTAAACGTACTTATTTATTTTTAATCAATATCCCATTAATAAGAATGTTCATACAAACTTTCAACCCCTTCCAACCCCCCTTTTCAGGGGGGTTGGAAGCTTAAATAAGTATCTACCTATTTTTAATAAGTAGCCCAAGAACAAAGTTTCATGTGTCTTTTTAAAAAAAATATGGCCTTCCATACAAACCTTCAACCCCTATTTCGCCCTTTTCATGGCTGTAACTCCAACAGCTTTTGCTCAGCGATGATGAATCAGTCAGAACACATTTTTTTAAGTATAGAAGACAGTAAACAAGTACACAACTCTCTTGATGTTAAAGGTTCAATTTTTATTTATTTTAATCGTCGGCATTTGCGAGATATCATTTTACCTTTCTTTCTTTAATTCTTTATTGTATACAAAAAGTCAGAAAACAAGTAAATATGTAACATTATACAAAAGGCGAGCTTATCTCTAAAACAGATTTCTTCCAGCAAACCCAAAATAGTGAGAATGCGTAAAAGAAATGTAGAACATACAGTGCACAATACAAAAACTTACTTTACAAAAAAAACACAAACTAAATTACTAATTATGACTAAAGAGCCAACATGCTAATTAATTATACACCAAAACACTCCAATACTGCCTTTTTAAAAACTTAACAGTTTTTAAATGAATGATGATGAATGATTTAAATGAATTAATACTCCGAATTTCATAAGGGCATGAATACCAGAGTTTCACAGCATCAAAAGTAAAAGAATGGGTATACAACTAAGTGGAACTACAATGGCAATTTCAAAATTCCACGCAGGTGTGGTCGACAATCTGAATCAAAAGGGTGTAAAAAAGTAAAACGCTTTTAGAAAAGTAAAACATTGTAAAGGAAACAGAGACAATAAAGGTTTCTACGCTCACGAATGGGAAGCCACTTAAGCCGCTCTCTGAACATGGAGATATGATCAAATTTCTTCAGGCCGAAAATGAAGCAGATCTCTACATTTTGTAATCGCTCAAGTTTATTAAGGCACTCCTGAGTAATATCAGGATAACAAATATCAGCATAATCCAATAATGGAAGAATAAGTGCTTGAACTAACATTATCTTTGTTTTGAAAGGTAAAAATTTTTGTAAGCACTTGATAGAATGAAAGGTGTAGAACACTTTTTTAGAGATTTCAGTAATGTGTGCATTCCAAATAAAATCTTCACTCAAAGTCAGACTAAGGTTTTTAGCAAATTTATTATAAGGTATAGTAATACCATTATACATTAACGGAGGGATCATAATGTTAGATAGAGTTACACGAGAGAAACGGTTACCAATGATAAGAGATTGAGATTTAGTAGGGTTCACTACCAAACCAAATGAAGAAGCCCACTTCAAAATTCGATTAAGATCGTCATTCATAGCATTGACTTCGTCTACTACATCTAGCGGCGAAAAATGACGATATAGTTGCAGGTCATCCGCATATAAATGATAATTGGAATCTATGATTTTAGTAATCATATTAATGAGCACAGAAAATAGGAGGGGAGAAAGAACCCCACTCTGTGGAACTCCTGCAACTAAATCACAATAATCTGATCTGAAACCCTCAAATCGAACACATTGAGCACGTCCACGTAGGTAGGACTCAAACCAAGAAATGGCCTGGGGAGATACATTTATGGAACGAAGAATCCAGACTAAGACGTCAAAGTCGACAGAGTTGCATGCGTTACTGAAATCTGAAAGAACTAATAGAGTAAGACATTTGTTACTAATAGCGAACCTTATATCATCAGCAACCAAAGCAGAGACCGCAATGTGTCCTGAACGAAAACCCGACTGATACTTACTTAGTAGATTATTGCACCTTAAGTAAACGGACAGTTGTTTGTGCACAATATGTTCTAAAAACTTGGATAAAAACGGAAGGATGGATATTGGCCGATATTGAGATAGAATTGTGGGAGATGGTACTTTAGGAAGAGGAATAACATGGGCAATTTTCCATTCGGAAGGAAAAGTATTGGAGGTGAGAGAAAAGTTAAATATATGGGTTAGTATAGGCAATAATTCTGGTAGTAACAAGGCTATCATACGTGAACAAATATTGTCATTGCCAGTCGCAGAAGAGAATATACTATTTACGTGTTTGACTTCTTTAGATTCAGTTACTTCCTGTAAGACAAAAGGGTAAATCAAAGGAATAGGTAAATTAGCTAAGTAGGATAATGTATCAGATTTAGAATTAGGATCTAGGGTTAGGGGAGGAGATGAAAAATGTGCATTAAGGTTTTTAAAATTCACATTTGGCGCGACAGAACTAGCATCTTTCCCAACGCCAAGCGTCTTCAGAAATTGCCAGACACGATCACGGTCAGAATATTCAATGGTTTGGTAGATAAATTTACGGCGAACATCTTGGCAAGAGCGCGTGCAGAGCTTTCGCAGGGACTTATAACGAATGATTTATAATGAGTGAGTTATGTCATTAGGATGATTACAGTAGCGGGATTTAGCTTTATTACGTTTCGCCATTAGAAATTTAATATTATCGGTGAGCCAAGGGGCTGGTCTATGTATAATTTTAACTGGAATAAAGGGAGCATGCTTATTATATAAATCTAGTAAAAAAGTGTTTAACTGAGCTATCTTAAAGTCTAAACAAGGAGAATTTAATAATGATGACCAGTCCAACTCCAGACAGTCTGACTTCAATTTCTCTATATCAATACTATGAAAACATCTACGTAACGAAATTATAGATTTAACTTTAGGAGGTCTGACTTTTACCGACAAATAAAGGAGATCATGATATGAAAAACAAGAGGTCAATTGACCGTATGTCTGGACCAAATTAGGGGAGGAAACAAAAATTAAATCCAGAAGGGAAGGAATATTATTTGGTGAATGGTGAATAGCGTTAAGAGACAGAACATGCAAATTGTATGAAGATGTAAGTTGTAACAGGTAATATTAACTGAGAACGACAGTCATTTTTAAGCAGGCAAGTATTGAAATCACCTAGATGTAAAGTATGGTCATACATAGGAATAAAGTTACTCAAGAGGTGATCCAAGTCCGAAAAATAATCAAATAATCAACATGTAGGACTATACATG
>NJDC01003510.1:177554-189223 GCA_002245475.1 Calephelis virginiensis
GAGCTAAAATATCTTCAATAAATAGATATTCCGCAGACTCAGAGTACTGGGAAGGAGAAGATGCCACTATAGAGTAAGGGATATCCGTACGAAGGTAAATCGCAACACCACCCCCACCCTTTCCTACTCTATCATTCCTGATCAATTTGAAACCAGGAAGAGAGAATTGAGTAGAGGGGAGTGACGGTTTGAGAAACGATTCCGAAATCAAAACAGCGTCGACTGTATTACAGTTGAAGGATATTAATAGATCGGCATAGTGCTCAACGCTCTGAGCATTTATATGGACAATTTTGAAATATTTAGAAAACGGTAAGAAAACAGAAGACAACTGTTTGCCAAGTAAATTACTTTGTGAAACATCACTATCAGCACCTACAAAACTATCTGATGAGGAGCATGAAACATAATCTAAAAATATATCATCACATGAATTAAAAAGCATGAGGCACAAATATATAAAAAACTATATATAAAAAAAATTAAGTAAAAACTATAATTGAAAAAAGAACTAAAAACACAACTTAAAAGTAATAAAAATAAGAATAACAATAAAAAAGGCTACCAAATACAACAAGAGCATATAAACATCACACAAATAAAAAAAAAACAGCTATGACAAATTCTACTAATCTATGAAAAGTATCTATGAAATTAACAAATGACATGAAAAATGACAGAACATGGTTAAAAAAAGTAACAAAATATTAAATTAATTAACTTATATATAGGCTGCTCATAGATATATTTATATGAGGCTGCATACACACGTGACAGCTACAACAGACAATATTAATAGGTACATAAGTGACATAATATAATGAGACAGCTGTCAATTGTCGTTTGACTTTGAAGTACAAATGACAAAAAAGAACATGAGACATTACTAATTGATTTTGATAAGATTTTATGCGCATTTATGTAATGTTAAACTTTTGCCAAGCGGTTTCACTTTTCACTGCATCATAGGTATTTTAAAACTATTATAGACTAGCTATTTTCTTCGGCTTCGCCTGCATTTTCACAGGAACCTGTTGTGCGATCGGGATTAAAGGAGACTATATGTTAATCCAGGTCACAATCTATCTGTGTTCCAAATTCCAGACAAATCCATTCAGCCATTCAAGCGTGAAAGAGTAACAAACATCCTTACATACATACTCACAAACTTTCGCATTTTTAATATTAGTAGAAAATAGATAAATAAATACCTTATACCTTACACATGACATTTGGTACTTAATACTCTCTGCCTACACCGTAAGAGACTTGGTGTAACGATATATTTAAGTAAGTAGATAAATTAATTTATTTAATTTTAACGTTCTGTATTTGGTTATCAGATACTGACGGTACATATTTATGATTGTTGGTAAACAAAATAAAGATAAAACTATAACCGTTTTGATGTTCGTAACTGAAAAAATATCTTCACGCCCATGTCGTTGAAGAGATAAGCAGTGGCACAATCACTAGCCGGGGACCCTTAGTCCCACAATGTAACAGATGGCAAGCCTATTGCCAACCGGGCACATATACCGGGCAACGTAGTTTTTATATTAGAAAATTGAAAAAAACGTGTTTATTCTTTGTTGCCCGAACCTGAGTTCGAACCAGGGACCTCGTGAAGCCAAGTCAAACGCCTGGACCGCTAGACCGCAAAGGCTAGTATTAGTAGATACGTATTAGTATACGTAGTAGGTACCGTCAGTAATCAAGTACTGAATATTAAAATAAAATAGACTATTCAGCTAACAGCTGCAAATTTCTGATGCTGGTGTGAAATAGGTCAACTAAAATGTAACAAAAAGTGAGAAATAAAGAGAATTGTGGAAAAGCACAAGTGTTTAAAAATGTCTATCAACGGTTACAGTGGTTGTGGTTGAACTCCTCCATACGGTATCAATAACGTTTAGAATTTTTGTCAGAGACGTATAAGAATATGTCGTTAAGTATATTTCATATTGCTAGATGATATCCTAATTTTACCGGCTCGCCTAGGTTTTTATTATAACCTATTACAGCATAAAGTTTATTATTTTGATTAAATCAATGATTATGTAAAATTAATGGACAGTTGTGATGCTTTTAAGTATTTAGTCAGCAAAAAACAGCACCTGGCGGCTTGGTTTGGATTTTATGACCCGTCCGAAATATCGGACGCTATGCACTGTGGACCTGTAAGTCAATTGAAAGACGACGTTATTAGTAGAAATAAAACCCTAGCTTTTATATGAAAATTTATTAGAAAACTGATCAAATGATATCATCAGTACTTTTATGACCCAGAACCCATTACATAGTATTGCATACCAAGCAGTTAAATTTGGATTTTCCACCATACTGATTTGTACAGGCGATCGTACAGTGTAGTGGATAAGAGTTTGGCTGGTCTTTGGCATGAGTAAGGAGATAGCAAGCCTCGAGCCACACGTCATCTTTGAATTGCAAATAAAAATTCTGTGTCTCTATTGCAGCCATTTTTAATGCTAGTAATTAGCTGTTCACCATCGACATGTCTAAAAAGTAGACAAACCTATCCAAATCTAATCCAAAATTTCTTTTCTCTGAGTTTTATCAAGTGTATAAATTGAATGCCACCATACAACCAGTGCTTGCACATCGAGCCCAATTCTTATACCCAAACCTTATCGGCTTTTCTCTGATAAACCGCTTAGCGTTATGATTTCCATAGTATGAAATCATACATTCGTCAATATTGCAGTGTTCGTCGAGAGTGTAATGTTTTCGGAGTAATTCATCGAGATTATGTAGCAGCGGACACCGGCCGGCATATATATTTGTTTCATCAACAATTAGTTTTACTAAATCTTTATAAAATAATTGCTTGAAGTTGTCCAAGGGTTCTCACAATTATGGCTTCCTTCTGATGCTAGCTGCCTTTCAAATTCAGTACATATAAAGTTAGTTTCTTGTTTTTTCCAAAAAATTGCCCTGTTTTTCGTAGCCTGAGCCTTCTGAGGAGGATTACCGCGTTCGTTTCGTGGAAAAAGTGGGACATTGTCGTCACTTTCTTTGCTTGATGGCAATGCGTGGAAAACACTTTTAGATGACTGAAGACCCGAAGATGTTGACGGCACTCTGTCATCTCTATTTATCTGAAAACGCTACAGTTCACATCCACTTTGTAGCATGTTCATCATCATGTTTTTCATCAAGCCTGTCACTGTCTTCAAACTTTCAAATGGTGGTTTGACGTAAATATAGTTTTCCATGCTCTCATTCTTGTCTTCGAATTTTATAGCCTATAATATTTCATGCAACTACAAACTGTAAAAATCAAGCACACATCAGAGTCCGCTATGCATAGCGTTCGATATATCGGACGCTATCAAAATAATGCACATAGGAAATAATGCAACAGTTCTCAGGTCAAATAAAGCTTATATTTACAAAGATATACATGTCGGCAACTAGGAAAATAGATTTTATATGTGGATATGCTCAAATTTTACGAAAAAAAATATAATAATACTCACCCTTTTCGCAAAACAAACCGACCGTGACCGACTATTTTCAAAAACGTCAAACGTAGCTCGGTATATGTCACCCATCGAAAAAAAATGGTGTTTCTATTGTAGCAAATATATTCAACTTGAGTTTAAAAAGCATAAAACACCAATTATTTGTTTTTTTCTGCCCAAAAAGTAGGATTTACTTCCGTCCGATTTATCGGACGCCATGCTGTAATGGGATAATCCAGCATATTTAGAGAAATAAATAATTTTAATATGCGGCTGAAGGATTGTCTACCGGTTACCTGCTACCCTACTCAGAAATAACGTGGCATTTGAGTAGAACAAGTAGACAGCTCTTCTTATGGTAAAAGACGACCGTGACCTATAGACACCATACATGTTATAGATGCATCGCTGTCTTGTAAACGGCAGATAGGCCATTTGCAAGTTTTTTTGAAGTTATACTTCTTTTGGCGCGATTGGGAAAAATGATGAGAGTGAATTTTTACGATGCGCGCGCACACCGACAGATAAATGTGACAGTCTGAAGTTAGTTGCAACCGACAGAAAAAAGCAACACCCTGAAGTTAGTTGCGACCCTTTTTATTTGGTATTTTTGAATTGTTACGCCAAAGAAGTACCTATAACTTCTTACGTGCGTACATGAGTACACACACTCTTTTTTTATGGTATAGGGAGGCAACAAGCATTTCCTGATGGTAAGAAATGCCGTCGCCTATAGACACCAAATGTGGTTATGATGCGTTATCCACCTGAGGCTAGGATGGTCAGCCTCCTGCGTAAGTAAGTAAACTGGTTACCCTACCCTCCAACCGAAACACGACAATGACGAGCATTGTCATTTTGCGAAAGGAATAGGTAAGGCGGTGGTGCCTGTATGTCCGGGCGAGTACCACCTAGTTACCGGCCAACCTACAGAACCGGTCAGAAACATAACACTATCACTGTGGCGGCAGGAACATGTAAGGCGTTGGATCACTACCTGGGAAACTAGCTGGGAAACATACACACACACACACACACACACACACACACGCACGCACGCACGCACGCACACACACATACAAAACAAACTCACACACGTAAAACTCATAACAGCCTTGTTTTTCCGACGTTAGAAATATAGATATATTTACATAGCGCAGACACGGAAGTTAGGGAATGAGGAAAAAATATCTTTATTGTACAGTTTAAAGTCGAAAGAGCTCAAAACAATTAATTTTGTGTCCTTTAATTTTAAGCAAGTATTTTTAGCAACTAAATGTGATGAGCAATAACAATTATGTTTTATAGCGAATAAATATTACTAAGTACAGGAAAAATATGTTAAATTGCATAAGTTAAATACATACTTACAAACATCATTATCATTAAAGTTTTTGTACTTGGAGCGTAAAATGACATAGAGACGTCCGTGTACTTTAACGCGGTAACATTAAAAAGTACCATCTGTACAAACTTGTGTTCATTACGGTTAAAATTTGTAATAAGATTTAAAATGATATCTTTATAAGCCGTCAATAATACGACTTCATTGTGAAAACAATAACTATTTAAAGTTCTGCCTTTCTTTTAATACTGTTGTAATGTCATCAATTCGTATTTAGATGCCGTGGATTTTGTATTTATAGATATGAAATAAACAAAATAAAATACGTAATCTACAGCGCTGATTTGAAATAGAGACTAACTTTATTAAATCTTAAGTAAGTGAACGTGGGAGTCAAATTAAATACCAACTATTTCATTTTGAGTAAAATAAATTAGTATTACATAAAAAAAAATAAACTAGACTTTTCAAAAATGGCAATGAAAGTAGTCTGAACCTGTTCTGTTTACAAACTGCAGAAGTCAGAAATAAGTTAATGCAAAAAATTTACTTCAAGAGATTAAATATTTCTGCTCCACAAAGTCCCTCTGCAACCAACAAACTAACAGTAGCGAAGTAGCTTGTATTGGCAGCCTCGTTAGTCGAGTGGCTAGCGTACACGCCTAACTACACCGACCAACCGCGAGGCTCGGGTTCGATTCCCGATGGGGACAGGCATTTGTGTGATGAACATTTAGATATCTGCATTTCTGGGTCTGGCTGTATATTAAATTTATTCAGGTAGCTATTTAAGTATTTCTAGGTATTAGTATCGTTAACTAATACCCATAACATAAGCATATAATTCGCTTACTTATGAGTTAGATACAATTAGTCTAATTGTTATCCATTGAAATTTATTATTCAGACTTTGATTATATTTAACTTCATGTATGGGAGCTTCTTAGATATCCTTAATGATAGCATCTCCCTGCAAAATATTGTATATTTGATAATTATGGAATTTAATAATTGAATAATATAAATTATTTTAAAATATTACGTTAAAATATAAACGTTGCTCATTTTTGCGCCTCGGCATGTCCAACAGAAGTGATAACATAAAAAAAGGAAGCAAGACAGACTTGCGCTGTAACACGTTATGTAATGAAGCGGCTTAGAGGTTTGACTAAATAAAGTTATAAATAGTTAACACTTCAAATATACAAATAACAATCAAATCGACGTTTTCAAATAACAAGTCAGTTGAATCAGAAAAGAATGAGCATACTCTACCATAAAATAAACTCTAAGCCTATATACAATTTCCTACTGGACAATGGCCTCTAAATGCATCAAGACATACTTTTGGATTCAATCTTAAATGCTAATAACAGTGTTATACTCATTTGGAGATATTTATAAACTATCGCCTCGTTGAGCAAGTAGGACGATGATCACAGCTGTAGTTTCCGTTTTCTTGGCCAATGATTTAAACATAGAGTAAAATTACAAAAACTGGCGTTATTATTCTTGAATTTACTAACTCAGCGCTAAGCCCAAGATGATTATATGTTTGTCTCCCTTATGTATGTTAGCCGCAGATCTGATGATCAAATATCAGGAAAATCGAGGAAAATATTAAACTTTTATCTAGATACTTATATGGAATAGTATTGACATTGAACTCAGATTTTGTATAGTTCTAATGAGCTTTAATTCGTAATTAATAAAAGTAAACTAAAATTGTATGATAAATAAACTAAAAAAGGCCAAATTTGAAACATCTCTTAACCCGTCTTGGTCTTTGAACCATGTTTTGAGCGTGTTTGTCCGGGCTCCTTAGCAGAATTGACCAGCTGCCTTCCTGCCAGGTAGTTCGTAAAAAGCGAGCACAGGCTTATCGTCACTAGCACCGTGACATCCTACTAGGAGGACTCGTCCATATTGTTAAGGATACATGGGCCATTACCATTGAGAAAACTGATAGTTAAGTGTACCTAACTATTACCACAACAGCTGCCATGACTACAATATCACATTCCGGTCCAGAGAGGTCCGGTCCTCTTGATTAGCAGTACAATTATCTGAGGGTATCTTTTAGTGATGATCACTGGGTAAACTGTACATCAAATAGCTGTCAAAAGACGTGTTTTATATTTGCTTCTCCAGTGACAACAGCAATACAATACCCAATGATCATCAGTGCCGGATTAAGCCCATAGGGGGCCCTCCCTTTTTCAAAAAAAATTAAAATTGACAGTCATTTACGCAATATCAGAATTTATTATATAATCAAGTTTTTAAACACAACAAAACAACCGAAAACATTTTTTCTTTCAAATCATACATTTTCAACTCTACAAATAATCAAAAGTAGGGTATCTAAATAAGTCAGAAGTTTAACAGTCTTAAATTTAAACAAATCAAATATTTTGAGATCGTTCATTTATAAAAACATAAAATAAGCTTCAACTATCAGTTACTATTATTATAAAATAATCTCTTGGAAATATATAAGTGACAAAATTCTAAGTCAAATTTTCTTGGGGGCTCCTGATCGTCAGGGGCCTCAGGCCCATGGCCTAGTCTGGCCTATTGGGTAATCCAGCACTGGATCATCACTAAAAGGATACGGAATAATTTTATCATTTTATCTTTAATTTTAATTTAATTTTATCTAAATAATATAATTTAATTGAATTTTGTCTAAGCCCGTTGGGCAAAAAATCCAGTAACGTATTCAACATATATCATCTCTTAACTTCATATTATTTTTTGAAAATGAACAAGTAGGTAGTGTAGGTAACACTGTAAAAAAGCACAAATTGCATATTTTTATTTATGGCATATTATAAATTTTATGCATACGAGTATTTCAAAGTTGCATTTATTATTTATCCGACTCTGCGTTAGTATTATTTGTTTTATTGTTCTGCAAGCATGTATTGTGTTGTATTTGTATTTTTGCTAAAATTATTTAATTTTTTTAATTCAACCGAATAAGATTACAGTGTTGTCTTGATAACCCAAATATAGCATGGCAGCTGTGAGAAGAACTAAGTATTTTCTAAACATCCCAATTAAATTATTAAAATAATGGAGCAAAGGGAATGAGTCTTTCATTTTTTAAAATGTAATACATTCACAAAGCATCCGGACAAGATATGGTGACACCCTCAACTCCCAAAAGCATATATCTATTCTTAGAAAATTAATAACATCAGTATCACTCATTATAATGTTATATAATGTTGTTATATGCAACACGTCAACATAATATTATGTCGAAGGAAAGCGAACCGAAATCCAGTTTTTTTATGATAATTGAAGGCAAACAAGATGATGGGTTTCCTGATTATATAACTTATGATACCTTATGGTTATGATTCATGCCGCCTAGAGACACCAAAGGTGGTAATGGTGCGTTGCCAACCTGAGGCCGGGGTGTTAGGCCTAGTGCAAAAGTAAGTTTACCGGCTACCATACCCTCCTAACCGGAACACATCAACGACAATCACTGGACGTTATGGCGGCAGGAATAGGTAAGGCGGTGGTACCAATCCGGGCGAGTCGCTGCGAAACTATATGCAAAGTATACTTAAAAAAATATTTCTTTTCCCTGTTTTGAGTTACATAAAGCCTTTTCTCCAAAATTATAAATTGTAAGCTATCACCTGTCATTACGAAAGAACGACATGAACCTACTGTAATTATAAAACACGATGTGTCAGAGGAAATCCTGATGAATGTACGGGGGTGAACCCCCATTCAGAGTTGACAGATTTCCTTGTCAACGTGGAATACCTACTATTTAATTTCAGTTTGCGAAGTTTTTGTGACTTTTCTCTTTACTTATGATCGGTTTTCCTTGAGTTTAATAGCACCAATTTATTCTGAAAGTCGGAGATTTCGTGTTGCTGGCTCATCCATATAAATTAAAGATTTGCATATTTTGAGTTTCAAAACTTTTTTTAGCATAAAATTTACAAATTTTTTGGTTTAGAAAGACAAACAAGTATATAAGTACGAGCAAGTATAGTAAGTAAGATGGATTTTATGACACATTGCTGATAAATACCAAAGATGATAGTAGTGTTGCCATCTGGCATCTGGAATCTTAAGCCGCTTTCTAGTAGTAAGTTTACCATACATCTGACAGTCTAAATATGCTAATTTTTATATTTGATATTTTCCATCATCAGCCTTATAAACTTCCAAATATTCATATTTATAAACAAATAAACACTTGTACTGTTTTACGTATCACTAAAACAGTACAAGTGTTTATTTGTTTATAAATATGAATGTTAATTGGTATTATCACAAGATTAAACAGCTTTTAAAGTATAGTTTTTAGAAAACATATTTGAATTTAGCACTATCCTGCTAATATTTTTTTTTGTAAAATTCTTAAAGGCTCATGCCGTACATTTTATTAAAGGCTAATAAAATTAGGTTTGAATCAGTACCAGCAAATGTTTATAAATAAAATAACAGCTAACTTTCTTCGGAACAATGTGAGGAATCACATCATTTATCGCCAGACGCTCAGCGTCGAGGAAAACCCTCCCGAGACACCTTTAAAATTTCATAAATTATATCGGTACTTTTATAGCGCAAGCATTGTATTATAAAATCTGAATTTTGAATTTTATATTCAATATTACTAGACGTGTCCACAGCCACTAGACACTTGACAACTCCAACACTTAAAATCTCTTTCATAACATCTTTTGCTTCTTCATACCAAAACTTGTAATATTCCATTATCGCACTAGTCCCATAGGTCTTTCATAAATTGGATGATGATTTAATTTTTTATGTATAATTGGAAGGCAAACAAGCAGGCGGATTTCCTGATGGTAAGAAATTCACGCCGCCTAGAGACACTAAAAGTGGTAATAGGGCGTTGCCAACCTGAGGCCGAGATATTAAACCTCAAGCAAAAGTAAGTTTACCGGCTACCTTACCTTCCGAACCGGGAGACGTCAACGGCAAGCACTGACGTTAAGTCGGTGGTACCAATCCGCCAATAGGATGTTACCGCCAAAGGAGCCCGGACCAACATGGAGTCTCATAATTAAATATGGACTAAAGCAGAATTAAAGTAAAATTAATGTTATGGTCCACCCACCCACCACACATATACCAGGTTAAACCTTGGAGCAATTAACTCTGCGTTTATGAAGATATATATAAATATATATCTTAAAAACTTTTAAAAACTGGCTGACTCAGCAAACTTCGTATCGCATGACATTAATGTTTCGATAGTAGCGCAGTTTGCCGGGCCCAATTTAAAACATTCCAAAATCAACGACTACTTACAAATAAAAAAGTAATTAAACATTTAAAAAAAACATTTTTTCCAGATGAGAATATTGTAAATCTAAACTATTCTCGAATCCCCTTGAACACACATAAAAAAAATCATCAAAATCGCTCCAGTCGTCTAGGAGAAGTTCAGTGACAAACGCACGAACGCAAGAATTATATATATTAAGATATATATGTTTTGTGTACCTAGACCACGTTCTACTGTAAATGTAATTCTGTTGCATTTTTACTACTATTAAATTATACAATCGAAGACGTACATACTAAGATTGAATATTATATTTACTTTGGAACTAAACAAAAATTCATTATATATTATAGACACAGGTCTTTACATTACAATATGTATATACGGTGTGTAGTTAAACCCACCTTATATTGGAATGTCAGACTTGTTTAGTAAAGGAACTTTGTGGTAGCGAGTTATCTAAATTCCGCGAATTCCGCGAATATCTTCAGGTTACAAAAGGTTGTTTTATCTTACCTATACTGTACCTTACTCCGGCTTTTTAATTTTATATCTGCCCTTTATAATTGATTTTGAGTTAAAGTATTTTAATAATAAAATATCTGGTTTAGTCACTTGTTGTAGTCAGCAATTGATGGAATTCCATTTTATACAAACTTTTTAAGGTAAACGCTTGTATTTTTCCTCTATAAACTTTATTTAACACTTTTTGCTATACTATAGCTAACCGGTTTCACTTTTCACAGCATCAGGGCTTTATAACTTGAGATAAATCATCTTCATCATCATCATCATCACCAGCCGGAAGACGTCCACTGCTGGACATAAGAGCGCAAAGGAGGGCAAAGAGCGCCACAAGTCACGGTCACCAGCCGCCTGTATCGAGCGACTCCCCGCGACTTTGACCAGGTCATCAGTCTACCACGTGGGAGGTCGTCCAACACTACGTCCTCCGGTGCGGGGCCGCCACTCCAGAACCTTTCTTCCCCAACGGTTGTCGGTTCTGCGAGCAATTTGGCCTGCCATTGCTACTTCAGCTTGCTGACTCTCTGAACTATGTCGGTTACTCTCGTTCTCTTGCGGATCACCGAATTACAGATCATATCTCGCAGAGAAACACCGAGAATAGCTCTCTCCATAGCACGCTGAGCGACTTGGAGCTTATTTAAGAGGCCCACATTTAACGGCCAAGTCTCAGTTCCATATGTCATCACTGGTAACACACACTGGTCGAAAATTTCGACCTTAGGCTCTGTGGTAATTTGGACAAGAAGATACCCTTTAGCTTCCCGAACACTGCCCATCCGAGTTGGATGCAGCATGGCCCTCTCACACCAGTTATATAACAACGTGACGACAGTGATGTTAATCGACTTTTTCGCCATTTCTGAATTGAACTGAAAAAGTGCTTTTTATTTGGAAGCGCGTACTTTTGAGAAGATCCCATTGCTGCCCTGGTTCTGATCATTGGATCCCACTAAAATCTACTTAAATGACATCATTATTGAAATCGAAGTCAGTTTTTTATATTATTATTTTTTTGTAGAAGAGA
>NJDC01003510.1:192623-207669 GCA_002245475.1 Calephelis virginiensis
AGCTTTTAAACAAAAAATCCGTATCGAAATTGGCCAATCCGTTAAAAACTTAGGATGCAACGGGCAGACACACAGACCACAGACATGTCAAACTTATAACATCTCTCTGTTTCCGTAGGGGGTATTATCGTATCGTATCGTTTGACATTAATGCTTCGACAGTAGCTTAATTAACTTAGTCAACAACTACTTATTATTAAAGAAATAAATAAAAAAACATTTTCCAGGAGACCAATTTGTGAATCTAAGCCATTCTCGAATTCCCTTGAACACACACAAAAAGTTTCATCAACAGCGGTCCAGTTGTCTAGAAGTAGTCTAGTGACAAACACACGAACACAAGAATTATATATAAAAAGATAACTTACATACCACAATGTATTAAAATGAGAAAGAACATACTTCGTTGGTTTTCGGTCATGTCGAAAAAATGGCGAGAAAAAATGCGAATGTCAATGGATATAGGTACCCATGGAACCTAGGTTCACATTTAACGATCAAATGTAATAAGTGTTATCCGAATGAGTTGTCAAGGAAGCGGAAGTGTTTGTATGAGAAGAGTAATAAATGTGGAGGAAGCTAGATAGATCCGCAAAGATCGTAATAGTCGTCACTCGATACCCTCAGCCTAAGACGCAAGGGACTTTGCGTAAACAACGAAACGACGAAACTTACGGCGATGGTTTATAGACAGTAGAACTTTTTGACATAAACTCATTACGTCTTTCTGGCTTTTGCAACAAAAAGTAGCACATGTTTGACTCTGAGTCTTTAACTACATGTGCGACAAATTTATTCAAAATGAAGTCAGCAGTTTAGCCGTGAAAGCATAAGACAGACTTTCACATTTAGTTTGAATTTAAACTGCACATATATTTTTTATGATATTGGAAGGCAAACAGGCAGACGGATTTTCTGACGATAAGAAATGCACGCCGCCTAGAGACACCTAAGATGGAAATTGTGCGTTGCCAACTTTAGGCTGGGATGTTAGGCCTCGAACAAAAGTAAGTTTACCGGCTACCTTATCCTCTGCACCGGAACTCGTAAACGGCAAGCGCTGAAATTTTGGCGGCAGGAAGAGGTAAAGGATTTGTTAATGTAAATATTATAAAAGGTACAAAACTAGGAAAAGGTGTCATTGATATGTCTATTTTCGTATTTTCCGTTCCCATTTGCCTAGTTGGAACAGAAAAGTAAATATTTACATTTTTTGCAAATATAAGATACTAGATGTTGCTCGCGAATTTGCCCGCTTATTGTACGTGTTTAGCTCTCCCGCAGGAATTCGTTTAGTTAGCAGAACATATTTTTTTGTGTCACTGTCTGTCCCCCTATAGTGAAAATTATGTCATAACACTGATTCACTGCGACGTGAAATAAGGATAATTAATTCAGAGTCAGGACAGCTCAGAGTCTATGCCTGTTTCTCCCGCACTGTTTCTTCTGCATAGCGATTACAAATTAAAGACACTTATTGCTGGGCAGACAATACTACTGAGAACGCTTTATACTTTGGCCGGTCGAATATTTCTCGGTATCACGTTATTGGGGTCCGGTACAAACTTGTGTCTGAAGTCGACAATCTTTTGACTATAATCTCGTATTAAGGCCAACATAACATTGTACAATTTAACTCCAAGAAGATACAAGTTTGCGCGTTCTCCGCTAAAAAGGCTAACTTTAAGAGCTGTGTTTGAGAGCTTTTCCTGAAATTATGCAACCAGTATTGGAATTCTTCTGTCCTTTTGTCACCACATACCGAGTGATGTTCAGTTTTGTGGTCAACTAGAAGGAAAGGCGATAATAGCCTCTAAAAGGATGAGACACTACTTCCAGCCGTCCCATCGTATGCTACTCTACCTGTACATCGCAAATTAGGCCACATACTGAATTATTTCTACTTCTTCTATTTCTTTCTAAAATAATTATAGTATTTCCAAACGGATTCGACATGGGTCAGGTACCTATGCCTCCAAGATAAGAGCGCACTCATCCCTAATAGGATGGCAACGCATATTTAATACTCCTGATGGGAAAGATGACCGTCGGCGGTGGTGATCGCTTCCAATTAGGTGGCCTGATTTCCTCTTTTGCCTCCTTTTATATAAAAAAAACATACTTCAGATTTATTACTGTGGATGTCCGTTTTCATCTGTTTTATTAAAAATATCATTCGTCTTATCATTCGTTGGAAGAAATTTCTTTTGGAGATAAGCTCGCCTTTTGTACAATTTTACATGTTCACTTGTGTTATGTTTTATGTATAAAGAACTGAATGAGTTGACAAAAGCTATTTTCAGCGAATTTCACAATAATTTAGGAGGAATACACCATAATATTATCACGGAAACAACAGCAACAATGACAAATTGTAAAAGAATGTAGATATATTTTTCGCTTCAGCAGCCACAATATTTGCGCGTAAATACTTATCGAGATCAGCCCTCAGAAAGGGTCCCGTTAAAAAGTTCTATTGTTTTTATTTGGTATTTCCCGTTCTCGTTTGACTTATTCGAATATAGTCAGAAAATAAATATGGAGATTTCCATTTTGTTAGATATTTTCTGTTCAAGCTCCTTTGTGAACTAGAGTGATGTTTACTCACGAAGACGAATTGATGTTCGTATTTCAATGAATCCACTCGCCTTCAATATTATCTCGCTTTTTTAATATATGAAATAAAGAAACCAGTTTATATTCTGCTGGGCTCTAAAGCGTAAAGTGTTGGTCCGAGCTCTTTTGCAGAATAGACCATCTGCCTTCCTGCCAGCCAGCTCGTAAAAGGCGAGCATAGGCTTACCGTCACTAGCACCGTGACATCCTACAAGTAAACAAAGTTTTGCAGCGATTCGGCGGATTGGTATTTCTGCCGCCATAACGTCAGTGCTTGCCGTTGACGTGTTCCGGTTCGGAGGGTAAGGTAGCCGGTAAACTTACTTTTGCTCGAGGTCTAACATCTCGGCCTCAGGTCGGCAACGCTCCATTACTACCGTTGGTGTCTCTAGGTGGCGTGAATTTATTACCATCAGGAAACTGCTTGTTTGCCCTCCCTCCCTTGTTGTCGTGAAAAAAAGCAAATATAAAAAAAGCTTAACATCTGAGCTTCTGCCTCTCTGCCTGACAGCCAAGAGGCGATTATAGGATATATAGTTCACTAACAACAACTACTGTACTGATAGTAGAGTGCCATGTAGAATTTCACACAGGTAGGTATCCAGTATACACCTACTTAACAAATAGACATAACAATCACCTGCTGCCATAATGACAGTGTTTCCAGTTTCTTTTCATTCCAGCCAGGAGCTTAGAATAGTCGACAGACTATTAAAGACTATAAAAGGCCTATAATTCGACGACGGACAAAGACGCATCGACAACATCTATGATATCTTTAAAGAAGAACTGACTCTTTTTTATATTTTATTGAATTTACTTTGCGGAAATCCATTATAATAGATGTAAAATAAGGCTTTATTTTGCTGATTCCGCGTAAGCAGTGTAACTGTTGTGGCAAATAATCCTCCAAATGACACAGAATGTGACAAGCCTAACTAACGTTCCCACCGCCCACCTCCGTGACCAATAATAAAGAAAGAACTCGGGAAACAATATCAATTATCACGTTCTTCACATGTGACAACCCTACCTAAAGTTCCCACCTCCGTGACCGGATCACGAATAGAGTCCGAACACGGGAAACAAAACCACTTGTCACGTCCTTCGCCAACTTCGTCGAAGCACTCACCACAGAGAACACCATACCGTATGGTTGTCGGTCGATTTCCTGAGGATGCCTCGGTGTCGAGGCGAAACGTACGTCGAGTGCGATTTGCGGAATTAGCAAAATAACGGCTTATGTTACATCAGAACTGACTCTTGTGATTGGCATACGCGTATACAGAAGAAACAATAAGGACTCCGTGGTCTAGCGGTTCAGTTGTTGGACTTGACTGCATGAGGTCCTGGGTTCGAATCCCAGGTCGGACAACAATAATAAAATTGGGTTTTTACAATTTTCTAATAAAAAAACGTTGCTCGGGATTGGATATGTGTCCGGTTGACGATAGGCTTGCCACCTATCACATTGTGGGACTTAGTGTCTTCGGCTAGTCATGGGTGCCCTGGTTGTGCCTCTGCCTACCCCTTCGGGGATATGGGCGTGAAGATACTTTTTTTTAACAAAAAGGATATTGTAATTGCCCAGTGTTGCGTGCATATTAAACACCAAAAATTATTTTTTTCTCGACTAAGAAATACGTCGATGTAGATTTTTTTCATTTTTTGGCATTAAGATACGATAATTACAAGCAATAATTACAAGATTAAGCAAAATCGTGTTTAAATTATTCAGAATTACTAATAACAATATAAAAGTGCTCTTCTTACTTAAACTCATTTTAAGAAATTTCACGTTAACGAGGAGATACACGATACACAATTTTTTTCATATATACTTATCTTGTCAACTTTAACTAAAACAAAATTATACGAAATGCCACCAACATTTTTTTTAATGTTATAGGAAGGCAAACAAGCTGGTGGATTTCCCGATGGTAAGAAATTCACGCCGCTCAGGATGTTAGGCCTCGAGCAAAAGTAAGTTTACCGGCTACCTTACCCTCCGAACCGGAACACGTCATGACGTTATGGCGGCAGGAATAGGTATAGCGGTGGTACCAATCCGGACGAGTCGCTGCGAAACTCGACCACCTAGTCAGATGTCTCGGTGTTAGTGAAGCCTATGCTTGCCTTTTACGAGCTGCCTGGCAAGAAAAGCAGATGGTCTATTCGGCAAAGGTAGGCCCGGATCAACATATTGACTAATTTTACTCAATATGTGCACAAAAATCAATAATTACAAAAAACTGACACCATCTTTTCTTTCGATGGCACTAAAACTGTCTACGCATCTTCGCCTTACATGTAATATGGATACACTTTAGATTTTATTGATATTTTTCAATTAAAAAAATGGCCAACACAAGTAATTACCTAATTGTTGGTTCCCTTATTATTTGTATCAAAATTAAAACGATATTTAATCATACAAACCTAAATTACAGTTTAAAATACAACGAAACAAAAATTCCTTTTCGTCCCTAAAATGAAAATTATTTTGGCAAATGAATAGTAATTTTAACGTTTATTAGAAGGAAAACTTCCCCAAGCTCTGTAAATAACAAATGAGTCTAGTGACCCCAAGTCTACAAGCTAGCAAGTAAAGCCTCGTGTATCAAGGAAGAAATTGCTATTTAATGACGCCATCTTGCGGTATTATGTAAAACAGAAATATTTTTTATTGTACCACTTACAGTAATTTGGTGTTCATTTTAAACCTTTTCGCATATGTTTGATTCAATATGGTGGCTTTTATCACTACATAGTATAAAATAAACTCACTTCCTCTGTCCCTTGGTACGCTTAAGGCCATACTTATTCAGCCAGAAGAGCCAATTAAGCGACAAATCACTATTTTTGACTATAAAAGTAATTTGAAAAAAAGTATAAAAACTGAAACAATTATCTTTTAGGTATAGTAGTTATCTATGTTTATGTTAAATCTGGTCTCGATATTTTCATAACTGAAGTAGACAGTTGGGTTTTGCTTTCAAAAAAGAGTTAACTTTTTGATTTTTTTCTATCGAGCAAAGTGAAATGAATCGTGTTTTCGAAACACTAGTCTTATAAAGCATATTAACGTTAATTTTGTGTATTTTTGTCACCAAGATCCATGATTGCTTTATATAAAAAAAAAAACATCATATTGCTGACGTATTTTAGCATACATTAAATCCTTAAAACTACGCAAAGGATTTTAATGCGGCTTTTTTTCAATAGATGAAGTGATTAAAGAGGAAGGTTTTTAGGTATATTAAGCCGGGGCGGGAGGCTAGTAGCAGATATAATATAAAAGCCACGAAAAAATCCACGAAAATATGAGAATTTGGTTCGAGTTTACCAGATAACACTTTATTTATCTAATGAATTTTTTAAAATGATGAGATATCAATATTTCCCAACCTGTTTCGTTTCATTTTCAGGGCTATGCGAGGTTATGTAAAAGCGAGGCCGGTTGGCAAATGTTGATATCTCAAAATTATAAAAATATATGTTAAGTGAAACAGAGCAAGTGTTTTCATATGTATAAAATACATTTTGGAGTTTCACAAAGTCCTAAGGATGGAAACAATTCATTGTATCTAATCGAAATTTTATTTTTTGGAAAAACAATTCTCGCTTACTAGGTGCTTGGTAGGAAAATATTTGACTAAGTACATAAGAACCAGCACGAGAAACTTCATTTTTTTCGTGTTGGGACTTAAAAGCTTAGATGATATCTTGCATGCGTTTAGCATTTAGTAAAATTCAATTATTATCAAGAATAACTTGCATGCCTAATTTGTGATTGATATTATTGCTTTGCAACCTTTTGTTCATTTCACTTGAACATAGTTCAGCGGTTAGTATACTGATTTTCAAGAAAAAGTTTGAAAGAAAGATTTGAAATAACATTTGCATCCGATGGTATTCGAATCGAAACAAAATGAAGTAAAAAATATTTATTTGCGGAAAATGTGTTATGTTGTTACAAAAATATTTAAGTATACCAACATACTCGACATTGTAGTGTACAAATATGTTATTAATACTCGTATTAACAAAAATAATTATTTATATATGACATAATATTTGTATATTAACGTCATATTTAAGCATAGTACGTTGGTGAAGTAATTATTTCATTACGTTAGCAACATTACGTCCTACGTCCTACTAACCTTATAAATGCGAAAGTTTGTGACTATTTTTTCCTCGTTTTGCTCCGGGCTGCTTTGCAAAACAGATCATCTGCCTTTCTGCCAGGCAGCTCGTAAAAGGCGAGCACAGGCTTACCGTTACTAACACCGTGACATCTGACTAGGTAAAGTTTCGCAGCGACTCGCCCGGATTGGTGCCACCGCCTAACCTATTTCTGCCACTATAACGACAATGCTTGAAGTTGACGTGTTCCGGTTCGGAGGGTAGAGTAGGCGGTAAACTTATTTTGCTCTAGGCCTAACATCCCGACTTCAGCTTGACAATGCACCATTACCATTTTTGGTATCTCTAGGCGGTGGGAGTTTCTTACCATCAGGAGATCCGTCTGCTTGTTTGCCTTCCAATTTCATAAAAAATGTATGTATGGATATATGTTACTCTACCACGGTCGAAGGCTGAACGGATTTGTCTGCAATTTGGAACACAGATAGATTGTGACCTGTATTAACATAAAAGCTACTTTAAATCCCGATCATAAAACGGGTTCCTGTGAAAACGCGGACGAAGCCGCAGTAAACAGCTAGTACAAATATAAGTACGTAGTTATATTTGAAACTTACAACTTACCTTTGAACAATTAATATATTCAGTTTACATTTTCCGTTGTAGACACTTGGTGGAATTCCATTATGGATAAACATTAAAACCTCAATAATAAGATTTTTTTTTTCGAAATGATTGCTGTTGTGTACGTCTAAAGACCTTCACCGAGCTAGTGGGCGAGCAGAGTGCTGAGCCAGAGATTGAAATTTGGATGGGGCCTAGGACCCCCTCCCTAAGGGTGTTAAGCTCAGTCATAAGAGTTCAATGAAAGATGTAAAAATTTTGAACTTAATGTTTCGAAACATTAAATGTAACACTAAGCAAGTTTATTTTAAAATGCTTAATCAAATTCTTAAATTGAAGTGGTCGCAACCAGAAAACACCTTCAAAAAGTTTGGATTGTAGAGGCCAACATATCATGTATTCTTGTGTTTTATTCTTGTGTTGCATAAAATACACTTATTTAATTTTACTTGTACTTTTAATGTGTTATGAAAAGATGCAACTTTTATCAAAACGTGTAAAGATTATAAATAATCTAGTTCAAGGAAATAATAAATGCAAAGTATTAAGAAAGAGGAAACCCATGGAAAATGTCAGATCGTTAGTATGAAACAACTCAACTAAAACGAGTTTCTGTAGTTTTATCGGTATAATATTCCCGTGATATGAATAGATACGCGAGATAACAAATTGTAGAGCCGTAGGAGTTGTAGGGCAGGGGCGGCTTTTGATGCAACCGCCCGGTGTGGAGGCATTTCAATGCCACATCTTTTGTATTAAAATAGAATCATTTCATTGTAATACGAAGCTCAAAAAGAATCATTATTAAAGATAGCTGTATATTTTTATTTGAGGTTATGAACTTTTATTTCTCGACCTTATTGTATAATAATCTAGAAATTCCTAATGAGAACAAACAATAAAAATAATTATTGTTTATTGTATCTACGATCGCCTCTGCTGTTTGGATCGCTTGACGACAAAGGTGATCTTAAGTGGTTAGGTATTTGCGTTGGTAGCATAAGATCTTGTGTTTGATTAGGCAACTCAAATATTTTTTTTTACTTTCTAGTAAAATAACGTTGCCCGGGACCGCAGAAGTGCTCGTTTGGCGATAGGTCTTCCATTTTTTACATTGGAGCACATTCGGCTAATCTCTGCGTTCCTCTTCAAGGATATGACAAAATTTGAGAATACTTATTTACTTTTGCCAAGATATTAAAATCTAAAGTCTTAATTGATTATGATTGAGATGAAAAGTGTTTATTTTTTGTACAGAATTGACGCATGTTCGTATTTAAGGTGTCTAAAAAGAAAATAGAATTTAACCTTTGTATCTTTACGCCCACATTACTGAAGAGGTAGGCAGTGGCACAACCAGGGCACCCACGACTAGCCGAAGACACTAAGTCCCATAATGTGATAGGTAGCAAGCTTATCGCCAACCGGGCACATTATCCAATTCCTAGCAACATTTTTTTTATTAGAAAATTAGAAACACCAAATTTTCTTTTTATTGCCTGACCCGGGATTCTAACCCAGGACCTCATGCAGTCAAGTCCAATATTTGAACCGCTAGAACACAGAGGTGACCTTGACCTTTAAAAGTCAAAAAGTTTAAAAAATAAATTAATGGTACACGATTTAAAAAAAAGAAAGAAAGAAGAAGAAGTAATGATCTCGAGTATTTAGATAAAATACAAGTGACTTAGATAAACTGGCATAATAGACGTTCTTGTCTAATGGAGAGATATCTTGCAGCTAATCCTAAAATTAGCTTCTGTTTTGAGACTAAATTGCTTTAAATGAAATGATAAGAAATTTATTTATTTGCGGAATGAGACTGAAAATTTGAAAGTACTGGCAATAGTAGTTTTCTATTTTTATTTCAGTAGGTCGGCAAATTATTTTTTAGTATTTTTACAAATTAAAAATTTTATTTAAAATATAAACAGATATAGCACTTCATTTAAGTGGATTTTTTTAATATAACGTAATGTCTAATGTCATTGGACTTACCTTAGATTTTTAGATACCAAGAACAAAATAATCATAAGATAATTAATACTGAACAATGAAAATTGACTTTTTGATTTTTTAGAGTTCTAAAACAGCAAATAGATTTTATATTTTATTTATATTTTATATCTTTGATATTTTATTTTTGAGGAAAATCATAAACATACTATTTGCTTTTTTTATTAACCCCACACGCAAAAAGAGTTAAAAGAGTTAAATAAGTTTGACGTATCTGTCAGTCTGTGTGTCTGTCTTTGTGTCTGCGGCATCATAACTCCCGAACGGATGCAGTGATTTCAATTTAGTTTTTTTTTGTATTGAAGGTAACTTATGTGCGAGAGTTCTTAGACATGTTGATGAAAATCGGTTGAGCCGTTTAAAAGTTGTAGGGGGTTGAAAGTTAACTGAATTTTTTACTTTTTAAAGGGAAATTAAGTTCTTTTGTCGGAGGTTTTTTAATTTTTATTTTTTTTATTATTTTCAGGGAGCTATTGCTTACAGATACCAACAAATATTTTATAATGTATTTTTTGTAAATTTGTAAATCTCCTCTGTTTTGATTGTGCCTAAAAGAATAAAAATAGTTTCTGGTTTAAAATTTCGTCGGTCATTTCGGTAGATACCAAAAGCAGCCAATATCAATAATATTAGAATAATTAGAAATAGAAGAATCAAAAATATTAGAGCATGTCTCGCAGTGAAATAACACGAGCTAAAAGGAAGATAACAAACACGTCCAACATTTTTTTGAATTTTATAAGTATCCAAAGCAAGAGAATTAGGCTTCTTCTAGCTAAGTGTGCTTCTACCCTAAACTCTACCTAAGCTTTCCATCAGGCGGGTTTCACATCAAGGACTGATCATAAAAAAATTACATGTTTTAATTTTTTACAACCGTCTTACATTCTACAGTCTTCAATAATTTCTTGGTTTATTAAATTTATTCCCGTATTTATTTAAGTATTCCTGTGTATGAGTATCGTCGACTAACATATATAAACACAAGTATAAAATTGCTTACTTTCGGTTAGATTATTATAATATATGATTTGTCAAGGGATTTATTTATTTATATTCTCACCTCAATACAGCCCTGTGATAGGGCGTAGGTGGTAGGGCGTTCAAGTGAATATACAATGTATTGAAAGTTTTTTATTCTTGCTAAAAATACCAACAGATTATTTTTAGAGAAATAACAAAAAAAGGATAAAAACTCGATTGTTTTGTTTTGAAAGTTGTGTAATATGTTGAGGTTTTTATAATATAGCAAAGAAGCAAACAGGTTTTGTGTTTAAAAACACATATCGTTACATCCAAGACGTTAAATTGCTCACCTGAATAGTTAAGTCTCGTACATAAATACTTTTGTCAATTGATAATAATCAAATGAAGAATAACTTGCGACAAGAATAATTAACGTCGTTAGTACCTACCATATGCACGAAGTTCATAACTAAACTTATATAACAATATACGGGAATGCCATCTATATACAAATAAAAATAAATAAAAATAAATCTTTCCTTGTGTTGGTCCGGGCTTCTTTGCAGGCAACTTGTAAAAGGCGAGCATAGGCTTACCGTCTCTAATATCCTGACATTTGACTAGGTGGTAGAGTTTCGCGGTAGCTCGTCCGGATTGGTACCAACGCCATACCTATTCCTGCCGCCATAATGTCAGTGCTTGCCGTTGACTTGTTCCGTTTCGGAGGATAAGGTAGCAGGTAAAATCACTTTTACTCGAGGCCTAATATCTCGGCCTCAGATTGGCAACGCATCATTACCAACTCTGGTGTCTCTAGGGGGCGTGCATTCCTTACCATCAGGAAATCCGTCTGCTTGTTTGCCTTTAAATATCATAAAAATAAAATAAAAAACATTTCTACGTAATGTTTTTCTAAGACAAGACCTGAAGGCTCGTACTGTGAAAAACTTATCAGATATTATGTAAAGCCAAGCTTCTCACTCTGAAGGCTCGAATTCTACAAGATCTGACTTCAAAACTTTACATTTAAGTCAAAATATGACGTGCGGTCATCGTGCCCTTGTATAAAGGCAAGGGTTCACGTATGGACTGTACAAGTTACAGGGCCATTAGTTTGATCAGTTTAGCATCAAAAGTGTATGGAAAAATAGTTGAAAGGAGGATGCAAGGGATGTCCGATGGAACATTTTGGGAGGCTCAAGGCGGTTTCAGGTCTGGAAGAGGATGTACGGATCAAGTGTTTTCGCTCCGCAACATTGTAGAGAAGCATCTGTCTGTTAGTCAGAAGGTTTTCTGCGGTTTTGTGGATCTCAAAAAAGCGATTGATAGGGTTGTACGTAAGGAACTTTGGGACATTTTGCCAGATTATGGGATAGTCGGGTCCCTACTGCGTACGGTGCAGTCAATGTATTTAGACTGTAAAGCATGCGTGCGGGTGGATGGCAACATATCGCCTTGGTTTAGTGCTAATATTGGCGTTAAGCAGGGTTGTGTGTTGTCAGCTCGCTTGTTTATCTTGTATTTGGACAAATGTCTTCAAAGGTTAAGATCATTGAATGTGGGAACGCGTATAGGTGACCAAGTAGTGAACTGCCTGCTTTATGCAAATGATGCTGTACTTTTGGGCTCTACACCATTTGAGCTGCAAACACTGGTCACAGTTATGGAAGGAGATTGTAAAGAAAGGGGGCTTACATTTGAATGCGATGAAAACCAAAATAATGGTGTTTGTAAGAGACGTAGCCAGAACGGATGTAAGAGTTTTGGTTGATGATGTAGTGCTGGAACAAGTGAATGAAATTGTATATCTTGGTTGTGCTTTTAGCAGGGATGGAAGGTACACCGCGGATGTAGAGAGGAGAGTAAGTGGAGGGAATAGTGTGAATGGAGCGTTGGGTAAGCTATTCCAAAGCAAGATTTGGAGTCAAAAAGATAGACTCGCTTTTGCATAAGTCTGTGCTTATTCCAACGTTATTATATGGAAGCGAGAGTTGGGTGTGTCAGAAAGAGCATTAAAGTAGGATAAATCCGGTCGAAATGAGAGTACTTCGGAAAATCTGTAGTGTAACGCTCGCTGACCGCATTCGTAACAGTGAGATCCGAGAAAGAGTGGGATTGAAAGAAAGTGTTGGTGTTAAAATGCGAAAGGGCATGCTCCGCTGGTTCGGTCATGTGGAAACAATGACAGATGAAAGATTGACAATGCAGATATACAATGCGAATGTGGATGGATGTAGGTACCCGGGGAGACCAAGGCTGATATTTCACGATCAGATCAATCGGATATTATCCGAGGGTGATGTCAAGAGTCTCCGAAACCGGCGTGTTTGTATGAAAAGGGTTATGAATGTGAAGGAAGCAAGACAGGTTTGTCAGGATCGTGAGGTCTGGCACTCGATACTCTCTGCCTACCCCGTAAGGGACTTGGCGTGAAGATATGTATGTATGTATGTATGTAAGTCAAAATATATAGCTTACTACGCCCATGCCCCCAGTTAAGGAAAAATCCAGTGCTTACATAATGTATTTTTCTATGTTGGCTAGATTCCTATTTTAGGAAACCCAGTTTGTAGAGTTTGACAAGATATATTTCATTAGATGGCGATGTATCTAATATATAACTTGCTCGCATCACATTGTTTGTGCCATATTTCTTCTGAAACGGTTTTATGAAATTCCAAAATACCCTTAATTTTCAAATATGATAACCACCTGTTTTTAATACATGTTCGAGTTCAAATAATTCAAATCCTCGTTCGTTTGTATTGACACTAGGGTTCCGAGTTTAACATTATGATATAGGAAAAAATAGGGACCAAAGTTAACAACACAATTTTTTCATACAAACTCTATTTTATTGTAAATGTCGGGCCAAACGGGGCAGCTAAAGATAAAATATAAAAATATAGATTATGTAAGCTCAAAAACTAAAAAAAACGGAACCTATTTCACAACAGAAAGAAAAAGCTTACATTTTAAGACAATACTTAATAAGCTTTAAGGTTTTTTTATAATCCGTACAACCACAATAATGTGACACAGCAGAATGTAAGAGTATGGCTATGTCACTAAATTATAAAAGAGGGAACATCCGGATTTTCTAAGCAATTGTTTTCGTAGTTTTGGGGGTTCTGAAAAAACTTAAACCTAGAATCCAAAACCCTGTATCCCCATTTTCTCTATAATTGTGCCAGTCTTTCTCTTCTCAAACCTACTTCTAACAATAACCAACACAAGAAAATAAGAATTAAAAAATTGGTCATCCAAATCAGGCATGATGCGATCACCACGCGAAGTGGAATCCCCGTGTTGGTCCGAGCTCCTTTGCAGAATAGATCATCTGCCTTCCTGCCTGGCAGCTCGTAAAATACGAGCATAGGCTTAACGTCACTAACACCGTGACATTTGACTAGGTGATAGAGTCTTGCAGCGACTCGCCCGGATTGGTACCACCGCCTTACCTACTTATTTCTGCCGCCATAATGTCCAACGCTTGCCGCTGAAGTGTTCCAGTTCGGAGGGCAAGGTAGCCGGTAAACTTACTTTTGATAGAGGCCTAACATCCTGACCTCAGGTTGACAACGCACCATTACCACCTTTGGTGTCTCTAGGCGGCGTGAATTTCTTATCATCAGGAATTCGTCTGCTTGTTCGCCTTTCATTATCATAAAAAAAACTTTATCAACCAAGATGGTTATGTTATGTTTATGTATTCGCTGACTTTTCTGCTATCGTTCCGAGATTTTTTTCTAATATTTTAACAGTTTTGTTATTTGGGATGGAAAAAAACCAATCTCCAGCTGCTGAAACCAATTTCCAATAAAAGTTTCATTAATTGTTTTACTCATCTGACTATGTTTTATATTATACTAGATGTTGCCCGCGGCGTTGTCTGCGTTGTTAATGGTCCCACGGGAACATTTTTTCAGGATAAAAACTACCTTTGTGTTAGTCTTAGATTGTATGTGTGTGCCAACTGTCGTAAAAATCAGTTCTGTATTTTTAGCGTGAAGGAGTAACAAACAAACACACAAACTTTCGTCTAAATAAAATTATTTGATTTGCAATTTTCCGCCAAAAAAATGTATACGTATTATTACGTAACAAAACAGATAAAATAGTGCACTATATAAAATAGCAGATACCTGCTCGACCTTTGTGGAGTGCAGTCGAATTCTCCTGATGATGCTTCGGTTACGAAGCGAAACGTACGTTGAGTTTTTAGCAGTATGTGTATTGTTGGTGCTACTAAAACAGTTTAGTGGTGTGTATTGTTTAGAGCTGTATTGTGTATTTGGGAGTTTTAGCTTCCGGTAAGTCCAATTCATTCTTAGCGCACTATTTTGTCTGTTTTGTTACGCAATAATACGTATACATTTTTTTGGCGGAAAATTGCAAATTAAATAATTTTATTTAGACTTAAGTATGGATTTCCGCAAAGTAACGCCTCCTTCTATTAATTTACACAAACTTTTGCCAAATGTGTTAGTAAGCGCATAACTTCCGAACGACTGGACCGATTTGGCTAATTATTTTATTATTATGTAAGTAATTACAGGAGAAGTTTCTTATGAAGAGAAAACCCTGGAAAGTTGCAGGGAAAATGGGAAAAATAATTATTTATTGTATCCCATACTGCACGAGTGAAACTAAGTTCTCCGGGACAACTAGTATT
>NJDC01003510.1:208037-219991 GCA_002245475.1 Calephelis virginiensis
GTAATTACAGGAGAAGTTTCTTATGAAGAGAAAACCCGGGAAAGTTCCAGGGGAAATGGGAAAAATAATTATTTATTGTATCCCATACTGCACGAGTGAAACTAAGTTCGCCGGGACAACTAGTATTATTATATAACAGCGTATACCACTTATAAATTCTCGTGTGAATCCGCGTTATACAGCTAGTGAGTGATATGTTATTGTTTGACGCAGCAAGGATAATAACCTATGTGGTACACGAGCCGTCGCTCGCAGATCCTTGACCCTGGCAGTAGGTCGCGAGTAGGAGGCCGCAGACCAGACAGACGCTATCACTGGCGCCCTACTCACGCAATACATTGACTATGTATGCTAAGTTTGAATAATACAATCGGCAAATAATACATCTTACGACTTATATTCTTGTTTTTTTATAAATTACTAGCTGTTCCGGCGAATTTCGTTCCACCCGTTTAATTTGTACGGGAAACATTAAAATGTTGTTTTTCCTGATTTCCTCGCAGTTTTCCCCTTTTTTCTTATATTTTAAACCTTCCCTGCACTTGAACAAGTATTTCAAAACCAAAATTAGTCAAATTGGTTCACCTGTTCTCGAGATTTAGTGAGAGTAACGAACAGCAATTGATTTTTATATAAATACATAAACCAGCGGACCCAGTGAACCTCGTATCACCAGACATTATTAACAGTTTGTATGGATTAAAGCATTGTTTTTCCCATTTTTCCTGCAAGTTTTCTTTTCATAAGAATCTTCTCCTGATAACTAAGATAACGAAAAAAAGAATTTGCAAAATTAGCCTATCCATTCAGATGTAACGCGATGAACACGCGAAATGGGGATTTTTTTATGTATAGAAAAGTAATTAATAATAATAATAAATATCCCTGGTCAAATCACACAAATTGAATCTTACCCCAAACTAAGCAAATTATTTGCTTGTGTTATGGGTGTTAATGAGCGGTTCTAATACATAGTAATACTTAAATAGATACCAGAATATATTTAATATACATCCAGACCCGGAAATGCAGACATCCAAATGTTCATCAGACAAATGCCTGCCCCCGTCGGGAATCGAACCCGAGCCTCGCGGTTGTTTGATGTAGCTAACCACTCGGCCAAGGAGGCGGTCAATTGTTTACTTGATGTAGGGTTTTACGAAGATTCAATTTGTTTGGTACCACCAACTAACGTATTCCTTACTGTCAATGCTTGATATATGCTTCGATTTTAGGGATAGGATAGCTGGTGGATGAATGTAGAGTTCTAGGGAGACCTAAGTTGATATTTTACCACCGGGTTCGGGTGTTATCCGAAGGTAGAGTCAAGAGCGATTTCGGAGCCCTTAGACACGACCTTCGTGTGTTTACATGAAAACAGTAATGAACATAGAAGACATAGGTATAGGCAGGTCTGTCAGGGTCTTGAAACTTGCCACTTGATACTTTCTGCCTACCTCGCAAGTGACTACGGTAAGGTGGATTTTTTCTTTGGGGAGAGCTCATTTTTTATTCCAAAATAGAGGGTTCAATAGGAAGTAAGTTTTCTAAAGGAAAAAGTTTAATAAAATCGGAATCAGAATGATGGTAAGAAATTCAAGCCGTCTAGAGACACCAAAGGTGGTAATGGTGCGTAGCCAACCTGAGGCCGGGGTGTTAGGCCTTGAGCAAAAGTTACCGGCTAGCTTACCCTCCAAACCGGAACACGTCATGACGTTATGGTGGCAGGAATAGATGAGGCGGTGGTACCAAACCGGGTGAGTCGTTGCGAAACTCTACCACCTAGTAGGATGTCACGGTAAGCTTATGCTCGCCTTTTACGCGCTGCCTGGCAGGAAGGCCATCTGTCTATTCTGCAAAGGAGCCCGGACCAACACGGGGTAAACCAATATACTAATAGCTTTGGTGTATTTAGACAGTAAATGTTTTTATTTTATTTAGCCATCTAATTAAATTAAAAGGGAACTTTAACCTATCGGACGGAAAGGGAAAGATGTAATCGAAAATCGAAACGTACTAAGTTGGAAAACATTACAAAAAACATGTTAAGTGACAGTTACACTGTGTGATATACATTGCCCTATTGTCGCAATGTAATGGCTACCTTAAAGCTCACGTTATAGTGAGACGGCCATAGTCACACAAATACCAGGGTCTAGAAAAAGTTGTAGACTGTAAGGAGGAACATCAGAGATCAGATTAAGTCCATGACAGTTTTCCTGTCAAGGAACAAAGTTAAAAGGTTTTAGGAATAAAACTAGGTTTAATAAAATATCCTGATATCATTGATTGGTTGAATGCTATTGCTATTACTTTTAAATGAAGATAGCTCTAAAATAATATTTGGAATAAGTCACATACTTTCCTATTTAATTTGTTATTTTAAGTCTTATTATTTGGGATTCAACCTACTAAATAGCTTGGGAAACATTTTTCGTTGGTTTGTTTAGTTTGCAATAAAAATAAACCAGAAAATGAACTGATCCAAATTGTAAGAAGTTTGATATAGTGAAAATATAACCTCCTCCTTTTTTGAAGGTGGTTAAAAAGGAAAAGGTGATTGAATGATGTATCAACACGCGGGCCATCCCTTAGGGCTAGAAATTTAAAATTTCGCACACGTATTCCTCTTACGGCGTCGACGTCCAACAAAGTCTTTTTCAAAATTTATAGAGATGTAAGTTAATGTGGAAAGGTTTGTTTAAAATATATGTTAAATTTTTGAAGTTATACTTCTTTTGGCGCGTTAGGAAAAAATGATGACAGTAATTTTTTACGATGCGCGCGCACACCGTCGCGAAAAACCGACATGATGAAGTTAGCTATATATAACATTTTAGTTTTTAAAAAGATTTTTATCTTATTACGGCGAAGAAGTATAACTTCTAACGCGTGTACATAAGTACACACACACTTTTTTTTAAATATACCTCAAAAGATTTAAGTATTGTGCAAATGTGTTTATTATACAAACTATTTTATGTAGTTAGTAGATTCTCAGTGGATATTGTCAATTTTAAAACAGTACTTGCAAGAGTTTATGCTCGGGACGGGAACTGATAACTGAACTCGTTTTTTATTGAACTTGCTTTTATCGATAATTTAATTTTACTAAACTCGATTTTCAATATTAGGTATTGGAGAAGTCAGTCTTAAGTCGTCCGTTAGTACTTGTTTCTTCTGGCAAATTTTATAGCAAGTATTTATTCTTATTCGTAATTTAGTTTTTGGTTTAGCCGAAACCTTTTTCGATTAATAGAAGAGGCAGATATTGCTCGATAAATCGAACAGCAATGATCTTTTCATGTTGGTAAAGCACGAGGACTTTCTTAACTCAAAATATATACTTATAGCAAAAAAATGATAATTTTTAAGAGTATACTTTCGTGGTGGTACCTAATGCTACCAAGTTTAGGAAAATAATAAAAATTGTATACTTAGATGACTTAAATTAAAGTCGGTTTTTAGCAGATTCAATGCATTTAGATTTTGTCCATTTCACGTGGTCATCACACCACGTCTAAACAGATGGACCAACTCTTATTTTGTTGTTGTGTTGGTTATTGTCAGGAGAAGGATCACATAAAGAGAGAAAACGGGAAAATATACGAAGAAAAGAAAGAAAAATGGAAGGAGGAAAGTACAAAAACTGTAGCTGTTAGTTTTACATTACAAAAGCGATTCGAAGTTCACCGGATAGGCTAGTAATTTATATAATACGAGCACGATTCACAATTAAGTTAAATTGGAAATTAAAAAACTTATACTCTCCTGAAACTGTATAATAAACTTTAATTCTGATCTGTTCCACATCTAGAGTTACTGTGAATTTCTAGATTTCCAAAAATGTTTCTGTTAGAGGTTTCTCTAACCGCAGGTACTGTTGAATGTCATGGAAATCGCAGAAGTGCAGATAAACCTAAAGAGATAATAACATATTCCCACTATTTAGTTTTATAAGTCGCCTCTGTGGTCTAGCGGTCCGGGTGTTGGACTTGACTGCATGAGGTCCCGGGTTCGAATCCCGGGTCGACCAACATAAAGAAAATTGGATTTTTCCAATTTCCTAATTAAAAAAATGTTGGTCAGGATTGGAAATGTGCCCGGTTGGCGATAGGCTTGCCACCTATCATATTGTGGGACTTAGCATCTTCGGCTAGTCGTGGGTGCCCTGGTTGTGCCTCTGCCTACCTCTTCGGGAATATGGGCGTGAAGATATTTTACTTTTTAAGAGGTAAAATTAAAAAACAAAAAAGGTGTGTATTCAGCTGTGTTCTAACTGACTAATTTTAACCTAAATCTCAACGGTTACCGTGGGGTATCAAAATAACAAGAAATACGTGGTAAGCCGCGGCTAACAGCTAGCTCTATATATATCTCTCCCACGCTCATCAATTTTCTTGTAAATGTTGCTGTTATGCGTCTCAAAGTATTAACTAATAAAATTATAAGAAATGTTAAAACCATCTGCTGTTTAACTTTGCTAAAATTTGCATACTAAATTCTATTGTAGTTAACTCCGTTTCGGCAGCAAGATGGAGGTACATACATGAGCAAATAAATAATCAATTAGCTGTCGTCTAGCCGACGACGAATCTAAGAACAAACTCTGCTTCATAAAACGTTTGAATTAAATAATTAGCAATACGAGTATTGATTTTAAGGCTACGATATTTTTATAGCAATTTTTATGGTAACAAATTCAAGTTGCTTATATACAAAATATAAACATAAACGGTGTTACCACAATACCTGAAATCTTAAATCTCTTAATTAGAACACGACAATGTACGACACGAAACAGTAGGGAAATTACCAACACACGTTTAAAAACTCCACACTCACACAAACATTCGTATCGTATCGTTTTCGTAGTGCTGTAGTGGCGAGTGTAACGTCAGGATGTCACGTTGTTGTTTCCGCAATATTTTAAAAAGTGCCACGGCTGTTAGAACTTAGCTTCATCAAAATAGAAGCTATATTCACTGCAGAACAGTAAATGCTGCAATAAAAAATGTCATGACAACCTTATTGCTCCGATGGACACTCCATTCAAGTATTTAAGACATCCAGTTAAGTATTTTCACACATAATCTTACTTTCCCTACAGCTCATATTTCTACTGTCACCATGTTATACAATATGGACCTAACCCAGAAAATACGAGTGTAATAGAATGTAAATATATAAGAATCAGAATCAGATAAAAATTACGCGTTGCACTCCGAGAAGCAGCACTGTGCCAGCAGAAGTGAAATCGTGAATATTAACGTTGTGCATTTTTGATGTTTTGGAATAGTTAGGGAATAATTTCGCACAAATTGGTTTAATTATCAGTATGAAATTACTATCATTTATGAAGCAGAATAAGATATTCATTTATTGCGCTATCGTATACAAATATGACAACACGAAAATTCGTGCAAGTGCCCTGCGCCGTCTTACTAATTTTCGATCTGACGCGAGTTTAGAAGTTTTTACCCTTCCAAAAAAGTGCGCAATGTCGCTAAAAAAGTTTTCACTTCAAAAATTTACTCACAAGGATCATAGATGTGGTTCTGAGAGCGTCGACACTATTTATAACTACCACTGGATCGAAATAAATAAAGACTGCCCAGTCTCCATTTTAAAGCACGTGCTCCCCTGATAAAAAGAAACCGTGGCCTATAGATACAATAGATGTTATAGACGCGTCGGAGCTACATGGCCGGGATATTAGGCCTAATATTTTTGCCGGCTACCCATACCCTAGACCGCAACATGACACTGTCATTATGTTGACAGAAATAGGTAAGGTGTATCCTTACATGGGTGAATTACTACTGAGCACTCTATCACGAGTGCTCTTACTGAAGATGTGGCATTTAACATATTTTATACGTTTCTTACAGGCTGCATGGCAAAGACGTATTTGGTTTATGATATTTCGGTTTCAACCGCAAAATGAAACACGATCTTCGACCCTTGACATAAAGTTAGTGTCAATTGAAGCTAAGAGGGTAGTTTTTCATACATATATCACCATAGCCTAAACGCAATTCGTGGTAAAAGGCAGGTTGAGCTTTGACGCGAATTCCAAATGTTCCAAATATGTCAAACCTGTTTTTCTCATCTGATATGAGTTGTAATTCAACCGATTAGTTAGCTGACATTATATTATAAATTATAATTGTTGTTAATTGTACATGTCGTCTTCATAACCTACCTCTCTGTCTAATTTTATGTTTAATAATTATCGGGGTTTCATGATTAATGAGTTCTTTAAGAGTTAGTCGATATACGAAAAGATGTTTATGAGAATTAATTTAATTTAAATCATGCATTAATGAAAAGAATTCAAACCACAAATATTTCAAAAATGTATAAAAAATGCTTCCCATTTTTAAGCGACTTTTTAGATGTTGATACTAGTGAGCCTACTCTGTAAGGGACTTAGCGTGTAGATATGTGCTACTGCATTAATAGTTAGCAGGAAATGAAATTAAAATATTGTAATTAAAAACATCAGTGCCTACCTCCACAACCAAATGCTGAACGTTAAAACGAAGTAGATTCATTTTTTGTTTAGCTGTTAAGCTCTGACAACGCTCCACTTGCGTTTGCAATTGCGCTCACCGTGACTCTATGATCAGGAGATTACGTCATTATGCATTTAATAACAAAGCTATTGACATCATGATCTCATACTTGAATAATAGAATCCATATGGTTAAGATAAATGGTAGCATCTCTTCAGGCGCTGTGGTCACAATAGGCATACCGCAAAAGTCTATTTTTGGTCCATATTTATTTCTTATTTATATAAATGACTTGACCTATTTCATTGGAAATAATCACGATATTGTATTATTCACGGATGACACTTCACTTATATTCAGAGTGAAAAGACGAATGGGTAAGTATGAATAACAGCAGCATTCGTAGTAAAAGAAATTTAGAATGTTAACCGACGTTGAAACGGGTCGAATGAATTATTTTAGTTATTTCCATAGTTGAATGTCCTATGGGATTTTTCTATGTGGTAAATCTGCAGATGTTAACACTATATTCGTAGGGCAAATAGAGCTATTAGAGCATTTTATTATCTTGAAGTAAGGGGTTTTCTAAAAGAAACATTCAGAGAAATAACTATGAGTTATGAAACTATGAGTTCACAATAACCTTACACAAGAACCTTAATGTACGTCAAAATAACTTTAAGAAGTTTAAAAAAAATTGACGATCTAGAAATACGAGATACAAAAATAATTTGCAAGTAAATAAAGTTCTCTCATTAAATAAGTAATTCTTTCATGGATCAATGCGTACTTTTCTACAATAGGCTGCCCAGTGACATTGAAGATTTTCCCATAAATAACTTAAAAATGTATTAAAACAAAGCTTGGTAAGAAAGGCCATTATAAAATCTTAAAATATTTAGAAGACAAATGTCTTCTAAATATTGCTTGAGAATAGCCGTTTCTTTAGTTTAAAAACTTTAGTTTAAATAAAATAAATAAATATTTCTGGTCAAGTTACACAAATTGAATCTAACCCTAAAGTAAGCAAATTATAAATTTGTGTTATGGGTATCAGTCAACGATTCTAATACACAGAAATACTTAAATAGATACCAGATTAAATTTAATAAACGCCCAGACCCGGAAATGCAGACATCTAAATATCTATCACACAAATACCTGCGAGCACGAGCCTCGCGATTAATCAATGTAGTTATTTGTAATGTAATTTATAATTATGTTATGTAAGATACACTAATTGTAATAATACTGAATACTCGTGGCCTTACTTATTTAAAAAAAATACACTAGTGTACATACGTGATACACAATATATAAGAAAAACGTTACTAATAATTTTTTTTTCGACACAAAGGATGTACATACGAATTATGAGAGGTAAAAATGTTCATACTAATTGACGCAAGCTTTACATACGCTGACACCAATGTTTGAAGTTTGTGTAAGTCTAACAAATGGCAGATTTAAGTGTAAAAAAACATTGCTCGCTACTGCTAAGGATGGAATAATGAGTCATGCTTTCTATTTTATGACCTATCGGTTGTTGTGTATTAAGTTTTAACTATGTTGCTGCTTATTATGAGTTGCTTGGCACAAGGCAGATAGTCTATTCTACTTAGCTGACGTGTGGGGTTATTCAGTATCTTTTTATTAAGATCACTAGGTAAAGTGTACATCAAATAGCTGCCAAATGACGTGTTTTGTATTTGCTATCTCTATCGTATTTCTGTTGGTCACTGGAGACAGTGATCATCATTAAAAAGATACGGAATCAGCCCCCTGGACCGATACGTGTTGCTATTTGAGTTCTTAATCTATCAGCGTCTAATAGTTACAATTGTCGTGCAACATTTCATCCCTTATTATATATAGTCCTTTGGGGGTTGTGGTGGGTAGTCTTTTTTGAACTCGAATCTGTAGTTATATGAATATCAATTTTTATTAAAATCGATTCAGCCGTGATATAGTAACAGTAAGACGGACAGACTAATACATTTATAATATTAATTATTATGACTACTTTCATATTGGTTCTATTTAACAAAATTGAAATAGTACATCAACTCGGAAACCTAAAATAGCGCTTTAATATTTTAAAAACTTGACAAAAAATTATTTTGAGACAAATTGTCACTCATGACGCAGACGTCCAATGATATTGATCTGTGATTACAAGCGTTCTAAAATCAATTAAGTAACGACAAAAACATACAGTTTTTTTAAAATAATAACTAAAAAATACAAAACAAATAAAATTATAATGTTTTCTGGTAATAACTAATAAATAATAATTAAGAAAACGTTTTCAAGAATGTTTCTTTATTCCAAATTTTATTTTAAAATTAAACATGATCTCGCAAAATTGTTTCCGAACTGATTTGACAAGAGTTATTACATAATTTTGTTAGGAAGCGTGAATAGTTAGTTACATAGAGCTCGAAAAATGTTTACCGAAAAAGATACTGCGTAAGTTTTGTACAATTGACGTGTGAATCGCTTATGTGACAATTTTTATTAGTAAGGATGTTTCAAAGATGTATAATTAAAACTCCCAATTAAAATCCCACAGATGTTTATGTTTGGTACAACTAGCAGAGATGCTAAGTCCCACAGTGTGATACGTGGCAAACCTATCACCAACCAGGCATTTAGCAAATACTGTTACAACCTTTTCTTTTATAGAAAATAAAAAAAATATATTTTTTGTTTGGCCTGTGAATCAAACACGGCACCTCTTAAATTCATGTCCAGCATGACAAAATGTCCAGACCACTAGATTCGAGACGTGATCACAATACATTCTAGAGACAAACTAACTAAATCTAACAAGTAAAACTAAAAAGTATCTTCACGCCCATATCCCCGAAGGGGTAGGCAGAGATACAACCAAGGCACCCACGACTAGCCGAAGACACTAAGTCCCACAATGTGATAGGTGGCAAGCCTATCGCCAACCGGGCACATTTCCAATCCCGACCAACATTTTTTTTTTATTTGAAAATTGAAAAAATCCAATTTTCTTTTTGTTGGCCGACCCGGGATTCGAACCCGCGGCCTCATGCAGTCAAGTCCAACACCCGGACCGTTAGACCACAGAGGCGAGTAAAACTAAAAGTACAGTAAAGTTGCTGACGCTAATATTCTATTTTATCAGTAAAATGCCCGACTCTGAGAAATTACACTCATCTCTATCATTCGAAACTAGTCAGCGTAAAATTCGCTTAAGTGATAGTAACTTTGCCCACTTGTTATATTTTTTGACGATACGTTCTTTTTATTTATTTTTATGTTTGTTTTTAACGTGATTACTCTGACAGTAATGAACTGATGTGAATGGTTCTTTCATACTGATAATTAAAGCAATTCGTGCAAAATTATTCCCTAACCATTCCAAAATATCAAAAATGCACAACGTCAATATTCAAGTTTTTACTTCTGCCGGCACTCCCGGAGTGCAACTCGTCGTTTTTTTTATTGCTAACAGCCAAATATGACATATCTTGATAGAAAATCAAGGAGTCAAAAGTTATGATTTGTAAATTATCATAGTCTAGAAAAGGGCTCATTCACTCTTTCTTTAAAGACACTCAAGTTATGATATCTTGGCAGAGTCTTGCCTTCTTCAGTAGAGTTCATTCCTTGACCGGTCGAAAAATAAAAATAAAGAAAGAAAATGTGCACAAGTTTATTGTTAATGGTTCACAGTAGAGTCTTGGGCCAAATGTGCAAGTTTTGCCTTTTAACTAAAACATACATAGACATACGTAACGGCATGCGACTACTAAGTTGACCGATAAGTATCTCTTACGATAATCAGAAGAATCTACATAGATTAGTAACCGATGTATTTTTAATTATACCACGTATGCATTAGGTATGTATTTAAGGTAAAGACCCACTGTAAAACACCATTGTGGTTAATTAATAAAAATATGTCATCTAAAGCATAACCTAATTACAATCACCAAACCCTGATCTTAGGAGTAAGAACTGACCAACTCTTATAACACAACTACAAAGATAAGCGCAATATACTCCAGCTAGTTAAAAATTCATTTTCCAGTAAACGAAATTACGAGCTCAAATACGTAGTTGAGGTCTACGAGCTTCCATACCTTATATAACATTGCTATTCTTTTCAACGTTCTGGCATTTTACCAAGCAACTTTTTATTCAACTACAAAGCCATGGTAAGATTGGTAGGGGGTGCAATCAATGCTTCACAGAAGGAAGATCGGGGCCTAAGAGCTCTCTTTATTTTATTTTCAATTCGTATTATACCCGGCGAGTTTTTAAATGCCACTACCTTTCATAGTGAAGTTGAATTAAATGTCTCGATTGGCTTCTGCACTGGGGAAGTGAATACGGAAAGGAATAATTTACTGTGATATATTCAGGTACAGATCAATTATAATGTGGGACTGATAGGGCTGGCATAATTGCTTTAGACATGTTTCTCGTAGGTAATAAAACTCACAAACAATGTGACAAACGAATTTAATAAATTAGATTTGTCGAACTAACGGACTAAGCTTTGAATCGGTTTGACCGATCACTATGGTAGTTAGGATTAAACCTATTTATATTTTAAAATTTAGTACAAATATTTAAAACATAATGTGTTATAAATCTTAATAATAAATTTGTATAATTTTAAAGATATTTGCACACCATAATGTGGTAGAATATGTTGGTACTAACAAACATTTTTGTTACAGCTTTTAACACACATTTTCGGCAAATAAATAATTTCATTTTCAAATAATTAAACTAGTTATGAATATAAATAATTCGCTTAAAAGTTAAAGTGTATGTAATAAAATAATATTTTTTTATTAATATTAAAATATTTGCACACCAAAATATGGTTGAATATGTCGATATATTTAAATATTTTTGTAACATCTCATTTACACACATATTCCGCAAATAAACAATTTTCTTTCTTTCTTTCTTTTTTTCTTCTTTCTTTCTTTCTTATTAAATTTTGAGTGTATATCAAAAGGCCTAAGAATAGGACTTAATTTTAAACTATATTTTTATGATTCGGCATAAAAATATATTATTACAATACAAATCTAAAGTTTCATACTACTATACCCTCCCTCCTATTTGTGATTTAATTTGCTACCCAAAACGTGGATTTCATTAAAGTTAGGATGCTAGAATTAACGAAAGGATGATGATTACGATTTTTTATGGAGACTAAGAAAGTTTTAAGGAATTTAGGAATAACTACACAATTTTTATAATTGTAAAAATTTCGCCTTAATAGCTTGTCTCTACAATTCAAATTCTTCCACGAAGGTGAAGTGCACACTAATTCTCCTAATGACGAAGCGAAACGTTCGTTGAGTTATTAGTAGTGTGTGTATTGTTGGTGCTAATACACCAGTTTAGTGGTGTGTGTGTGTGTGTGTGTGTGTGTGTGTG
>NJDC01003510.1:221242-244101 GCA_002245475.1 Calephelis virginiensis
TGGACTTGACTGCATGAGGTCCCGGGTTCGAATCCCGGGTCGGCCAACAAAAAGAAAATTGGATTTTTCCAATTTTCTAATAAAAAAATGTTGGTCGGAATTGGAAATGTACCCGGTTGGCGATAGGCTTGTCACCTATCACATTGTGGGACTTAGTGTCTTCGGCTAGTCGCGGGTGCCTTGGTTGTACCTCTGCCTACCTCTTCGGGGATATGGAGATATATATGAAGATTTATTTTTTTTTCATAATTTCATATGTCATACTCATTGTTTACTATGTTACGTATTTTTATTTTAGCACTTTGCCCTGTGCTTGGGATAAATTTCTATAAATTTTAAAGAAAGAAAAAAAAATTTTTCATCTGTAATGATGAACTCATTTGGTGGGTACTCAGAATTGTGTATCTATAGGACATAACTACCCGCGTTAACGGGTTAGAAAGGAATTAAAAATTTCGCCACGGGACTTGAATCCTCAGTAGCTCAATTGGTTAGAGCATTCGTCGGCTTGAGACGAAAGGTTACAGGTTCAAATCCTGTCTGGGGCGAAATTTTTTCTTTCTTTAAAATTTATAGAAGTTTACTATGTTAGTCACGTGCTAAAAACTTACGGGAGTTGAAAAAAGAAAATTCGAGATGGTATGAAATTACATACCGTAAAATTAAAAATATATGAATCTGTGGACAAAACAGTACAATTTTTGTATGAACCTTTTTAATAAATAACTACAGTAGATGCGATTTTGAATGTAAACTAGCTGAGCCAACAGACGGTGTCCTTGTCCCGGACAGCATTATTTTTTATTATTAATAATAATAGTAGTAATAACATTTAATTGCTCAAATAGGGTAAGAAGAATCTTAAATACAAAGCAAACTCGTTATCCTGATTTCCCAAATAGTTGGCAACGAAATATTTTATACAACTCATATTACTCATTATAAGGTACTGTATATAAAATTATTTCATAATTAAATTAAGATTTCTATTTTCAAATTAATTACATTTACTAGTATCATCAATCAATCAATATCAATCATAATAAAATAATAAAAAATAATGTCCGAATATAATAGTAACTAAAACGATTTTCAATAAAATAAATGTCAATTTAACTAAAAAAATAAAAATATTGTAATTATGCAGTTAAGTATGCATTTATGTCATAAAAGCATTTTTCATGTAATCATGTCTTTAATTCTATTTTAAATTTATTAAATAATAATTCTTTAAATCTGTGTGGTATTTTGTTTAAGATTTTAACAGCAATTACGTACGCATTTTTTTAAAATACTAACTTAACATGGAGGGAATGATAACTTGTTTGAATATACCTATGATCAATCTATTAGTCAGAACACTTTTTTACAAATATACACGCATTTCTTAAGTACATACTTAATAACGTGAGAATATTTGGTTCCTTACATAACGGTTTACAGCTTACACATGGTTAAATGTTACAAATAGTTCGAATGCATTTCTTTTGAAACCTAAGTGCTCTTAAAATATCTAATGAGTTTTCCCAAAAATACAACCAAAAGCACCGAATAAACATATACATGGCGTGCGGTTATTGCTTCCTCTTTTGAGACTGTTGTGATTCGCCTTACTGCGTAGACGAATCGGTCTAATTTCGAGCGAACATATTCAATATGAGATTTCCAGTTACAATTAATGTCAAAAATGGTTCCCAAAATTTTTATGTTATCTACTTCCTCTATATTTTGATTATTATGTTTTATATTTAATATTGATCCTGGAGAAAATTTAACTTACACATTTTTTTAATTTTTTAATTGCCCGATACGTGGATCGACCCCCGAACTTCAAGAAGTCGAGTACGACGCCGGACCGCTAGACCACGGAGGCGATTTTATGACAAAAGAAACAATATCGATAGTACCAAACGTTAGATTGTATAGCTCCACCACTTACGGTCAACATTAATAATAAATCCTAATCCAAAACTTGCTGTTCAAGATTGATATTTTGATCAATTTTTATGTTATCGCTTGCCAATAACATATCTGTGGACAGGATATATAGCAATTAGGTATAGGATAGGCCGGCGGATACGCAGCTATCTAGATTGTTTCAAATCCATCTTTAGAGATACAATTATTAACATTGGCCGTTGGTGACATTCAATTATGAAATACGACATAAACTGTAGGTATCAACAAAAGAGATACTGAAAGCCGCATCAAACATATACTGAGATCTCGCTAAATATTGTGGAGCGTCCCCACTTCTACCCCCACGCTCAACGCCCACTTATTGCAAAGGTTAAGGGCGAACTGTTGTGCTGCATTACAATTATAGGTATTTATTGTTCCGGAGTTGTGAATGAAATCAATTAACAGGATACAGATTATGTTCCTTGTAGGTCAAATCAAATATTATTTAATCAAGCGCAAGTCCAAAGAGGTTTCTATAAACAAACTTATTTAATATTATATAGGTGAGTAGACGATTCTCACTGATTAAGGTAAAGTGCCAATGTTTCACACTTCCGCCAATGTGGCCATACGGATGCTCGAAAAATTTGTCGATGGTTAGTGAAATAAAGCGTAAAAAAAGCGAAATATGAGTCAGCGTCTTTGTTAAGAATGGGTTATAGCAAAACGCGCTCCTGTTTTTTTAACTGTCTTTTCTAGATAGCGACTTTTCATTAACAACATTTATTTAAATAAATGTTTATATAATTTAGGCCTATACGTTTTAACTACGGAAGTTTATTTCATTAATTTATTTTAATTATGGTAAAATCATGAATATTATATGCCATTGTTATTTTTTGTAACTATTCCAGACATATTGATGAAACGTATATTGTGTGAACGGATCGTTTAAAAGTTCGGTAGTAGGTTTTTAGTGTTAATGTTTCTTTTTTTTTCGTTGTCTTGTTTGTTTCGCTGCGAGTTTCATTAAATATATCGCCTGTACACGATACAATTTTTATTTTTTTTAACAAGATAAATTTCAATGCTTTTAAATCGGTACATTAAATACTAACAACCACACTCAGATACCCCCCGTGTTGGTTCGGGCCCCTTTGCAGAATAGACTATCTGCCTTTCTTGCCAGGTAGCTCGTAAAAGGCGAGCATAGGCTTATCATCACTAACACCGTGACATCTGACTAGGTGGTAGAGTTTCGCAGTGACGCCCGGATTGGTACCACCGCCTTACCTATTCCTGCCGCCATAACGTCATGACGTGTTCCGGTTCAGAGGGTAAGGTAGCCGGTAAACTTACTTTTGCTCGAGGCCTAACATACTGACCTCAGGTTGGCAACGCACCATTACCATCTTTGGTGTCTCTAGGCGGCGTTAATTTCTTAGCATCAGGAAATCCGTCTGCTTGTTTGCCTATCTATAACATAACAAAAAATACTTCGATTGGGATTCATTAAAAAAGTATAGATAATGACGACTTAATGACTGATTAAAAGATAATTGACGTCTCTGACTGCAATCGTTAGATTTGCAAATTTGAAACAGTACTTTAACTTGACTAGCCTGTTTTCATATTATACTTTTTACGTATATCAGGTGGAAAATATTAGAAAGACAATGGATCCGTATCCGGACAAGTTGGTACACCGTACTCCACCACTATTGGTCTTCTTAGTTATTAGCTATTTAATTTATATTTATCTATCTAACCTATCTTTTATAAGTCATCATCATCATCAGCTGGAGGACGTCCACTGCTGGACATACTCCCCCAAAGAGCACCACATGTCACGGACACCATCCGCTTATAACCAGCGACTCCCCGCGACTTTAACCAGATCATCAGTCCACCAGGTGGGAGGTCGTCCAACACTACGTCCTCCGGTACGGGGCCGCCACTAGAGAACCTTTCTTCTCCAGCGGTTATCGGTTCTGCGAGCAATGTGGCCTGCCCATTGCCACTTCAGCTTGCTGACTCTCTGGACTATGCCGCTCGCTCGCTACTCTCGCTCTTTTGCGGATCACCGAATTACGGATCATATCTCGCAGATAATAACAGTATAATTTATAAGTACAAACTGTCATTTAAACAAGTGGGCTACCTAATGGAAAATAGTCACCTAGGCACATGGACTGCACATACTGCCAATTACAGGCTAACAGAGGAGTGTCTCTTACCTAAATATGCTACCTAAGCCTCTGGTAACAAAAACGACAGAAACGAACACTGACACTAAGATGGTAGAAATAGGAACGACAGTGGTACCTACTAATACGAGTTGTTGCAAACCACTCAGTTCCAAAATGTGGTTGTTCAAAGTTTAAATCTTGATAAAACAAAGAAACCTCCTGCTTCTTCGAAAAGAAAAAGGTAAAGGCTACTGAAAGTTGTTCAGCTATTTTATGCTTAAAAATGTAAGAGACAGAATAATCAAAGTCTCTGCAAAGTTCTGTCTTTTAAAAATTACGTGCACGAGAGGCAAAACAGAGAAAATATTCCGAGTAAAGAGTAATAAAAAAGAAAATCAAAAGGTTAAAAGAAAGAAAGGTCATCATAATTAAGGCTACGGCAATATTATTTCTTAAGACCTTTTATGCTTTCATTTTCATTACGGAAAATATTTTTTAGTTTAAAAATGCACGTGGAATTGTTGGACTAACATAATGAGTGTTTTCGCTTACTTTTTGTAAGATTTAAATATTATGCAACTTCAAATATTAGTGCAGAATGTTTAAGGAACATTCTTACATATACTTATTTATTTGAAATTTTATAAATGTCAAACTTTGTCAATTTTAGGGACACTTGCACATTCTCGGGTTACATTTATTATTAAGTTAAATTGTAAAATATAATGTGATTTAACCCTAAGTAGGCGCTAACTCGGTGTTAAGTAATTAGCCCAGGAGCGTGCAAGTGGCCCTTAAGGTTTTAAAATAAAGCTATATTTAATAGGACGCACTCACTCAAAGTACAAATTGTCAAAATGCCTTATTTTTACTATAAAATAGGAATATTAGAGGTCATCAAATAAAATATCTGATCACATATATTCAAACTTTATCTGAATATAATTTAAATGTAGTTTATGTTGAATAAAAGTTTAAACATTAATCGTTTAGAATTACAAAACATGTGACAGTTATTTTATTGATTTCATTTTTCAAAGCCCATGTGGATACTTCTTTATATCCCCATTATCAACATTTATCTTTAGAAGCAATCATTCAAAAAGGACGTCATCAAAGGACAATAACCAACTCCAATTGTTTTATTACCAAGTCGCGATTAGATTTTTCTTTTTTCGAAAGATACCTAAAGATTTCCAGAAGGTCATATATTTTATCAATATCTCGATGGCCGGATAGTAATAAAATTAATATGGAACCACCTCGGATCCATTAGCTACTTTTAAAAAAAAGAACCGTAGTAGTCAGCTCGTTACTCGATGAGTAATTGCGTAACAAACATACTTAAAAACATACAGCCGCATTGATAACCTCTTTTTGAAGTTTTTAATATGCGTTAGGATATGCATTTGAAAAAAGTATTCAGCTATCGTAAGGCTCTTAAGAATGCCTTAAACTTTAATTACATTTTGGTAATCATTACGGAATAATGCAACGTGCTTTTAAACTGTATACTTTCTATCCTCAAAATTACTGTTATGAACTGAAAATATAGATTTGAAAGTCATTTTACTGATAAGCCACAGACTAAAAAGCAAACAAAATTGAGAACGATCTAATTAAAAGTGAAAACATTGAACTAAAAACGGAAACGTCTGAGATTGTTGAGAAAAAGTTGCTAATTATCAAATTAAACAGATGCATAACTCGAATCATTGAAATGGATGTAAAAAAATTAACTAGCACAAGTTGAATATTTGTACTACACGAAATAGAAGTAAATATTTTTCGGAGTATCTCTCATTTGAAGATTTTTGTATCAATTGTTAGTTGACGATTATTGTAGCCATTATGATTTAGATTGACTTTAATCCCAAATTAAAATTAATTAATAAGTGTAAAAGTGATACTGTTTTGGGTACCTGTCAGCTCTATTACGCCCCTGTAACAACTCCCACGTTCGGGACAACCTACATTTTAAGACTTTTTGTCTAATGTCGTAAAAGTTTTTTTTATGCTATTGGAAAGCAAACAAGCAAACGAATTTCCTGATGGAAAGAAATTCACGCCGCCTAGAGACACCAAAGGTGGTAATGGTGCATTGGCAACCTGATGCCGGGATGTTAAGCCTTGAGCAAAAGTAAGTTTACCGGCTACTTTATCCTCCAAACTGGAACACAGGAATAGGTAAGGCGGTGGTACCAATCTGGGAGAGTCGCTGCGAAACTCTACCACCTAGTCAGATGTCACGGTGTTGCTGACGGTGAGGCTGTGCTCGCCTTTTATGAGCTGTCTGGCAGGAAGGCAGATGGTCTGTTCTGCGTAGGAGCCCAAACAAACACGGTGGAAGTGATGGTTGAATAACTTATATGCTGTTACAGAGGAAAACCAACACAGTACGTCTATCACGATATCATAGCCTGAATATCTGCTGAGTTCTCAAAATGGCGGCACTTTATGGATGCTCTTATTGACAAAGGAATTCCAGTTAAACTTAAACGTACGCTGTGTCTATAGATATATTTACACTTATAATAAAATTGTAGACGAGGGAATTCTGTATTATAAAATATTTAAATTTCTAGAGAGCAATTCTCTAATCGACTAAAAATGGCATCATTTGTAGAATTTTCGTCTGTCTGCTTGTCTGTCGTCTGTTTCTAGAGCGTAATTGAAACCAATATACTAAACCGATGGTGACAAAAATTATCAGGCAGGTACTATATGTTCCGAGAAATGTGATAGAATGTTTTTTATCTAGTTAAATAATTATGGGTCTGGAAAAAAGCAAAAAAATCATTAATTAAAGTTAAAAGAAATGTGTAGAAAAATTAATATATACTAGTGGTCGCCTATTGGTCGAAATTCGACCATTTTAATATCCAAATTTTAATATCTTGTTGATATGAACGCCATTTTTATTTCTCAAGACCAACTACTTTGTTTCCTGAATAATTAGTGCGCCATCTGTGATCTTTTATCGTCAACATCAATATATTTGTGTGTGTCAAATGCATGGTAGTGTGTGTAAAGTTTTATTTATTGATTTAATGTAGTATATAAGTATTATTATTTAAAAATAAACTGAAAGTGTGCCAAATTTCATACTCTTCCGTCAGCGCAATTTTCGTAAAAAGTGGTCCAAAGTTTTGGCATCACGTATTAATACATAGATAATTCAAACAGTACATATACACTGTGTAATTGACAGCGTAACGAAAAATGCAACCATGGATTCTGTACATGATAAACATGCATATGTTGTTGGAATTTTGTGTCGGAAATTTCATGAAGTTTTCCATTTTTTTGTATTTTTGTTAGTGATTTCACTGTTATTTCATTAATACAATCTAACGCAACTCGATAATTATTTAATATTAAATAAATAACACATTTCAACTAAAAACAGCAATGTAATAAAACAGCGTATTAGGTCGGCACATCCAGCTCGCTATACATTGTGGGCTTAAAAACTGCTAAATATTTAACCACTTGTTTCCGACAAAAACTGTAAAAGGAATTTTGAAGTCTGATATGTGTCTAAACTACCACAGAAGTTTTCGTTACGCTGTCAAATACACCCTGTATATGCATCTTCAGCCCAAGTCCCTTCCGTGGTAAGCAAGGAGAATCGAGCGCTAAATCGCATGATACCTGAAGACCTGCGTAAGTCATCATAGGCTGGCATTTAATGTGTATTTCTAATCATTAGGCAATCCATATATTTGTTTGCCCTTAGATTCCATCAAAAAAGTATGTTTAGTAACTAATTTTCTTATGTTTTAAGATAAGTAAACGACACTTCCGTCTTCCGTATAGGTAGAAAATTTATGACAAAAACAATCACCATATGACATGTTAAGCCACAGTCAACTGGTCAACCTTTCAACAAGAAACCCTTTTTTGTATTTGCTTAGGGAATTTGTCCTTCTGGATATGTCCATTCCTTCACACTTAATTTACATTTTCCAGCGGTTATTAACGACTGCTCTTGAATAAGGTTCAGATAAATGGTTTGTATTATTCCCATGTCCCACTAATTCAAGTTGAGTTAAGGTTAAAGTTGCCCCAAATTGGTTAGTAATGAGCTATGTAACCTTTTTCGCCTCTAGCGAAATCTTGTATACCAAATCAAAAATGGAGAATTGTGTAAAAAAACTTTAACAATATTAAAATCACATTGAACCTGTAAGTCGCAGCGTTTTCACAAACTATTTATAATATTAATGGGACAAGATTTATATTAAACAGGTAAACTTTTATGATCTAGGAAAAAAGTCCCTGGCGTGTCCTCAGAGTTGGAAAACTTTTCAATCAATATTGTGCTCTTGTTTTTGTTACCACTTGTAGTCGTTTTCCGATCTGAGCTCTTACCATGAGTTTACCGCTTGTCAAGTTTACTGTACTCTCTACCGTCTCTGTAAATTATTTGAATGAAAACTTCGAACAGCGCCTCTGTTGGTAATTAAGAGACTTTAACACATCTTAGAACAAATGTGTCATAGATTTCGACACGCAACTTACAGAACGTTATCTATAGCAGCTCATGGTAAAGGCTCTGACACGAGCTAGGACGAGAGTAGCAAGCATCGTTTACCTTAATCAGACGTATCCTATTATCCTATTTTCTATCTTATCCTATCCTATTAATATTATAAATGCGAAAGTGTGTATGTTTATAAGATACTCCTTCTTGTAAAAACTGCTGAACTGGTTTTCATGAAATTCAGCACACAGATGGGTTAACTTAGATTAACATATATAATAGTTGTCATCTCGAAAAAAAACTCCTAAGGGACCGTTAACCATGAGGTATCTTATATATTGTACCATAGGAACTTGACAAACCCATCACCTCCTAAAGGATAACTGTAGTTATTTATATTCCTGGATGGTTCTAGGCGGAATCCTGTAATATTTCGTTCTGATAGAAACTACCCTCCATCTCATTTCTATAAAGATGCTTTAAGGTGCTTGCAGCCCGGTAATGTGCTACCAGCAAAACTAATTAACTAGGTACCATTTGTTAATGTTACGGTAACCTTTGTTTCAATCTGTAGGCTTGTTTGCTTTCCCATATAAAAAAAAAACCGTGTGTACTTATGTACACGCGTTAGAAGTTATACTTCTTCGGCGTAATAAGATAAAAATCGTTTTAAAAACTAAAATGTTATCTATAGCTAACTTCATCATGTCGGTTTTTCGTGACGGTGTGTGCGCGCATCGTAAAAATTGACCCTCATCATTTTTTCCTAACGCGCCAAAAGAAGTATAACTTCAAAAACGATTAAACCGTAATGAAATAGAAATGAGTTAAAAAGCGAGAGCCAATCTCATATGTAAAAGAATCAAAAGCGATCTATTTTGGTAGCAATAATTAAACACTCAGCTTCTATACTTCTTTTCGTCGGTGCTTGGTGGAATTCAATTTAACTAACAAAACAATTTAACAATACATTATACAATTTATTTGTTTGAAGGTACAAGTGTTTGTAAATACATTGTAATAATTAAACACAGTCAAACTGCAAATTCCACTTCATTTTTTATTTTATAAACCATCCCGTACACAAAAATTACTAAGTACCTAAGTATAACTTGATATAACTTGATTTAAGTCAAATTTAAATATGACCAAACTGAACTCAACAACTTTTAAATAAAACAGTATCATCAAAACTGTTTTATCTAGAACCTAAAAATACTGAGTAACATTAAAAAATACCATCAAATATAGAAGTTGTTTATAGAAGTGAAGATAACCGCGCAAGTGTATCATTTGTCCATAGAAATCTGCTCTGGAGTTTGCCGCCTTACCGATCGTTTAAGTAGCCTTTCATGTTAGTTCAGGTCCTTGCGTGGAATAAACCTCTTCTAAAGAAACTCGTCATTTAAATAAGTCATTACCAAAATGGTTTTTACATGATAAAATAGTGAACAAGCACGGCCCTCTTGATGGAAGAAATAACCTATGAACATCATACTTTCATACTTGTTGTAGCTACGTCGCTATCCTGTAGTCGAGGTGGTTCCACAATTGATGTAACACCTCGGCCTACTAAGCCTAATGGTTAGCATACCCTCTAGAATGCAACATGACATGGTCATTACGGTGGCAGAAATAAGGTTTCCAACCCGGACATATCGCTGCGCAGCACTCTAAACGACTACCTTAACTATTCATGCTGCCATGATGACAATGTCTTGCACTGCGTTCCGGTCCAGAGGATATGGTAGACGGTAGTCTTACACTTTGGAATGTCATCCTGATCACGAAAAAGCGACGTACATGTACCTTCTATGATGTCTATAGGACTTGGCAGTCTGTTCTCATCGTCAGCCTAAATAGCTGTCAAGAAAGGAACACTTTCCAAACGTATATGGTCTTTCCATGGGTGCCGTAGATAAAATGTCTTTGGAATTAAACGGTATCCTGTTATCAATGCATGAATCTTCAAGTTCCACAAAACGTGGCAAAAATAATCTTTCTTAAGGGAACGAACTGTACATAAATGGAATAATTTGTATTATTCACACCTCTCTGTAGCGCCGGGTTCAACAGCCGACCGCTATCGGATTTTAATAATGCTATTAATAGGTGATTCCTAATAGACACATTTATTGTTGGCACATTGTATTCACGACCGATGGAAATACCTTTTATTACGATTTAATACGATCCCTTTCATGCTAAAAACATTTTATTATTCACTCATGATTTTCAGAAGCTTTACTTTGATTTTGCGTATTTACTTTAGTGGTTTATTCCTCTTTCCTAATCTAGCTTTGATTGTACTAGCTTGATCTAGCTTTGATCTAGCTTTGAAGACAGAGTCTTATGATACTAATAATATGAATTGTAGTTTTTATTTATTTCATTACTATCTCTTTTATTTTGTATTGAAATGATCTTGTCGATAAAACAATTTTCGTTATTATCTCTTCTCCACTTTCTCTTTAAATTTCTTGTACAATAATATGACTTTTAATTTACTTTATCTGACTTGTGTGCAGTTCTTTTCTGGTCACTCTCAACCTCGCCTTTCGTCTACACTTGCTTTAAAAATGTTTATTTCAACACATGGAGTCACGCAACATATTCCTTAATAAAAAAAATATCTCATACAAAATGTTCCTCCATGTTAAATAACAGGAGTACTCTTGTAATTTAGATACTAAAAAACCCTAAGGTGATAATTGTATCCAACCATCAAGGCAGTCCGAAAAAGTCACCAAAGAGCAAAGAACAGCATATTTTTAACGGTCTCGGAAGGCAAAGAAGAAGAAAAATCTAACAGGTAGTTACACATCACGGAAAAACGCTAAAACAGTTAAATATGCGTTTCCCATCTGATGCTGGTAATCCTACACCTTCTCGTAAGTATGACTTAACAATTCCTCTTAAGTGGAATACGACAAAAGGAAACGTAATTGATGCTTCGACAAAAGAGGGCGAGTTGTTCAATCCTACTGTTGAGTCTGATTGAGTGCACTAGAATACAATAATATCAGCTGCTAAATTATTCCACTATGGGCGATGAGTTCTTTGTATTCATGTATTATAATATTTTAAAATTAAAAAAAAAAACAATAACCTCCACAAGACCTATAAGTATTGTACCTAAGAACCATCTCAATAACATCATCTTTCAAACAAGAAATCCACATTGAAATAAATGAATCCTTTCAAAAACTCGGAGGTTAAAAACACATTGACAGGAGTGATTTAAAAAGTAGGTAAAAATATCAATCATATAAATATCCTACATCATGTTAATGCTCTAAGAAATAAATATATTTTTATTGTGCGGAGTACAATAATACATTCGGGATGATTTGATATCTCCCGTCAAAAAGATTTATCGATTCAGTGAAACAAAAAAACAAGGTCAAAGTTCAGTTGTAACTTGAGGAAAAAATCACGGAGTTTTGACAGCTTTTCCTAAGTTATTGATAAAATTTCGTTTAGGGAAAATAATGTGATGGGTAAATATTACTTTCTAAAGTTTAGAAATAAAGGTTTTCTTTTCTATCATTCTAAAATTGGACTGATTGTCGATTGCCAGAAAGATTTTAAATAGCAACAATGAAGTGGATGGTAAGTGATAATACTATCATGCACTGGACACTTATCTTATTCCGGAACTCACTGTTTTTATTATATAACACTAACATTTAAAAAACTAATAAGTAATCTGGGGAAAATTCCTAAATGCAATATAGCTTAGAAAATTTTCTCGAACACACTAGGTTTTTATAACCAAAAAATCCACTTTGGAATCGGCCTATCCATTTAAGAGCTATTTTACATTTACACTAAAAACTACACCCGTTTAAAAACTAAAGTGTCATGTCAATTTGTCAGCCAAAGTCTGTCCGACCTATAAATGACGATTTAAAACGTCACCAAACTGACGTTATATTTAACTAGGCAAAATTAAAAAAAAAATTTATCATTTTGTATTTCCTTAAATTTAAGTAGTGAAAATGGTACTAAATAACTAGTATATCAAAGACAAATATTCAAAGATTAAGACGTCAACTTAAATTTAAGTGCGTGCAGCCTCACTCAAATAAATGGTGACCAAAACCAAAAAAATTTTGCTTTTGTCGGCGGAAAAGCAAAAGTTTTTCATTTTCCAAACTTGGACAAACTGACAGATTCTGAAATAGCAGTTATGATTCTCTTCATATAATGTTGCTGCTTTTAATAAAGAAAACGGTTTTAGCAGAAAGATTATTTCGATTTGGGCTGTCACTGTACTGACGCGTCCGATTTGTGTATATAAAAAAAACAATTTCACGCTTGCGGAAATAGAGCTTTATTTACAATTCTTACTTTATTAATAAAAAATAGCATTTTCCATATAAATAAACAAACACGTAACGAGATGTTTGAATTACACTTTTTGATAATTATGAAAATGAAAAATATTTATTTTCGGAGGACGTGAGTTAAAAAGTTGTTACAAAATTATTTAAGCATTCCAACATCTATTATTACATTACACGCAAGTGTACAAGCTAAAAACTGGTACTATTAGTCTATTTAATTGTTCCTAGTTTAATCCCTTGAGATTATTTTTACAAGAATTAGATAGAGACACCAAAGTCGGAAATGGTGCGTTGCCAATCTGAGGCCGGGATTCTAGGCCTCGAGCAAAAGTAACTTTATTGGCTACCTTATCCTCTGAACTGGAACACGTCAATGGCAAGCATTGACTTTATGGCGGCAGGAATAAGTAAGGCGGTGGTACCAATCCGGGCAAGTCGCTCCGAAACTCTACCACCTAGTCAGATGTCACGGTGTTAGTGACGGTAAGCCTACGCTCGACTTTTTCAAGCTGCCTGGCAGGAAGGCAGATGATCTATTCTACAAAGGAGCAAGGACCAACTCGGTATCTGTTTAAGTATTTCTATGTATTGGTATCGTTGATTAACACCCATAACATAAGCATATAATTTGCTTACTTTCGTTTACTTTGCGGTATCGTACATAAAATACAATAATATATTTACATAAATTTACCATACAACTTTCAAAACGTGGGACAACGTAAAATTAAGGGATGCACTTTTAGAAGAAAATGCCCATACACGACGAACAAAAAATAGAAATAACACAATTTGAATCCCGACTCGGAAACACAACACTGGAGCACTAGACCACAGAAAAGGGAAAAAGCATTGTAGATATCTTTATTCAAAACATAAAAAAAACTGTAGCATTATACCTATCCCAGTATGTGAAGTCACATATCAATATTTTCATACACTTAGAGGTATACGTAATTATTGAAAAACATACAGTTAAAATTAAGCTCCTCTTTTTCGGAGTCCGTTAAAAATGCATGTCGGTTTAAAAAACAAAACTACTTGTTGGATCTTGATAAAATTTTATATGAGACCATCCCTAAACCATCTTTAAATTTAAATAAATACATTATGTATGAACCAACCCTTCGAAAAAAGAGTTGTTGCGTAACAAACATACAAAAAACATGTACCTACAAACAATTTGAAGACTTAAACATAAGGCTTAAGTTTAAATATAATGATGCATCACTTATACTTGGATCACATACATAAGCAGCTCTCTAAAGGTTAGAGCATACATGGATAAGTCCCTAAGCAGAACTGCAAAAGCAATATAACGTTTTGGACCGACCACAAAAGCTTTTGAAACATGCAAAGATTTAAATGTTGAACGGTCTACCAAACTTAAAAGTTGAATCTTTGAATACGGGATTGCAAATTTGAGATAATGTTTGATAAATAAGGTTGTTTTGTGAGTATTTCGGAGAGTGATTTTTAAAATCTTTTGTGTATGATTCAACATAGAGTATATTTCATATTTTCCATCGTCGGCGCTTGGTAAAACTTCCAAATATTCACATTTTTAAACAAAGAACACAGAACAAGTGTACAGAATAAGTGTTTCTTTGTTTATAGAGTAGTTGTGTCCTGGAGCTTTGCCAGCATTTTTTTATACGATAAGATAGCGAACATTCGGTACTCGGACGATAAAAGACTGGCTTTTTGACATCTAGTTTCTAGGCTAATAATTATGCAAATCCAGTGGCTACCCCTATCTTCCGGACCGGAATATATCGCTGTTATTATGGCGGCAGGAAAAAATAAGGCGGAGGATCCCTACCCAAAAGAATTGCAGCACAACTAGTGGTAGAGCTAGTGTTTTAGTTGGTGATAATTAACTTAACCATACCAGTGGTCGCCCGTTGGTTGAAATTCGACCATAACAAATTTTAATATCTTGTTGATAAGAACACATTTCTCAAGATCAACTACTTTGTTTCCAAACTGTATGGTGCGCCATCTGTGATCTTTTATCGTTATCATCAATATTTTTGTTTGTGTTTCTCAAATGCATGGTAGTGTGGGTAATGTTTTATTTATTGACTTAATGTAATTGATAAGCATTATAATTGAAAAACATTTGCGTTTTGCTCTTCTCCTACACATTAATTATAAGTGTGCCAAATTTTATGTTCTTGCGTCTGCGCAATTTTCGTAAAAAGGGGTTAAGTTTTGGTATCACTTATTAATATATTGATTAATATTGTTTGTCACTAGCAACCTCTTTATTTATTGGGATAAAAAGTAGCTTATGTGTACACAGTATAGTTATTTAGAATTTACAAAAGTACCGGCCGCGCTACCTTATGAACCTGAACACGGAAGTGCCAAACATTATCAATAGGAATAAGTAAAACATGGATATTTAACAACGTTCTACCACCAGTAGTTCTGTGGGTAATGACATATTTAACCTGTGCTCGTCACATACGAGCCGCCTTACATTCTATAAAACAATAAAAATAGAAAACGAAGAACGGCTCGGTTTTATTAATGAATTTGCATATAGATTTGTGAGTTATGGTGTTGGTTTCGAAAGACAAAATTTTATTGAGAATGGGTCTATTTGCAATAAATGCCGGTATATGTGAAATTATAAACGGTGAATACCGCTATTGGGTGTGGTGGCACGTGGAAGAGGCCAAAGACCTCTGTGGACCACGCTACAGACATTGGTTATAAAGCGAAAGTTAAAGATGGTTCCTTGAACTATAATAATTCTAACCAGCTACCTGATCCCCAGTGTTTTAAAAATAAATCAGGTAAAGAACACTAACAAGCTTAAAGTGACCTTAAAGTTCTTTTCTAAAACTACTAAACTCATAAACTAAAATTTTAAAGGTTTAAAACAATGAGCACGTCATAATTCTTGATGAGAGAGCCGTCGCCTATAGAGAACATAGATACTATTGAAACATCATTGTCCTGTGACGCGAATGTTGAGCTTGATGCATAAGTAGGGATGGAACGACACGAGTAAATCCAAGTAGGTACTCGATACTTTTCTCCAATAGCATCGATACTTTGAAATGAAGTTTCGAGTAGATATCGATTAAAAGTACTCATATCAATTGATAAAAAAACGTTTATCGTAAATTGAAGTTTCTGAACGCATCCGAGGCTTAGTTTTGTGTAGTTAGCAGCCTTGGTAGCTGACAAGTTTGTTTGTATATGCCCGAAAAAAGTTTAACCGCAAGACATTTACAAATGTTGATTTTCTTAAGCAGCACCACGAAAACGGATTTTTTAAAAATTGTTTTGAAGGTGACGCAGTGGCTTACCCGCGACACTTGTGGTCGGGAGTATCTGAAAAATTATTATTTTATGTTAGAATATTATTAGTAATTTCGATAAATAATACCAATACTTGTTACAGTTTTCACTTAACATTTTCCAAAAACGTTACGATACTAGCAAGTACCGATACTTTGTGATTGATACTGAGTAAGTATCGATACTTGACGACCGATATCAGTATCGAGTATAAGTATTGATACCTCGTGGTATCGTTTCATCTCTATATATAAGCCTAACGGATACCCTAAACTTTGCATCGGATCATAGATTTTTTCGGCTTAATTTTTTTACAGCCAGTGTAGATACTCGTATATAATAAAGTATTTGACAGAATTATGAGAAAAACCGCGTGCGGGAAAAATTAAAATTGTAGAATATGATGTATTTTTTATAGGAATAAGATAATGCCAAACTCTGTCACTTTGGTTGCAGAATACGGCCATGGACCTTTACCCGAAATATTATAATCCCTTGAGGTTAATTAAAAAAAATATAGCCTATAATTTGGATCCATTGCTATATGCGTAAAAAAATCATCAAAGTCGGTTCAGCGGTTTAGCTGTAAAAGAGCAACAGACATACAGAATTTTGCATTTATAATATTAGTACGGATTAATCATTTTTAAACTTTTTCTGGTATTTATTTAAGATTTTTTATGTATTTAAAATATCTTTTAATTATTATTTTTTTGTTTTTATTTTATTATTGGTCGCCTCTGTGGTCTAGCGGTCCGGGTGTTGGACTTGACTGCATGAGGTCCCGGGTTCGAATCCCGGGTCGGCCAACAAAAATTAAATTGGATTTTTCCAATTTTCTAATTAAAAAAAAATGTTGGTCGGGATTGGAAATGTGCCCGGTTGGCAATAGGTTTGCCACCTATCACATTGTGGGACTTAGTGTCTTCGGCTAGTCGTGGGTGCCTTGGTTGTACGTCTGCCTACCTCTTCGGGGATATGGGCGTGAAGACACTATTTTATTATTTTTTTATTTTTTTGGTTTAAAGGTATATTCAGCTATTCGGGGCGAAGACAAATAATCCATCGAATCAAAAGCCATGAAAATTGGTCCAGCAGATCTCAAGTTACAAGTATATATTATATATACAGGGTGTATTTGACACCGTAACGAAAACTTCTGTGGTAGTTTAGATACACATCAGACTTCAAAACTCCGTTGACAGTTTTTGTCGGAAACAAGTGGTTCAATATTTAGCACTTTTTCAGTCCGCAATGTATAGCGAACAAATTATATGTATTAAGCCGCGCGTTGCGAGTGATGGGTGCCGACCTAATACCCTGTTTTATTACATTGCATGTCTATCATGTACAGAATCCATGGTTTCATTTTTCGGTGCACTGTCATTTACAGTGTGTAAATATATATATGTATATATAGATTAAAAAAAAATAAGCAGTAAAAGAAATAGTTGCAAAACACGACAGAAGCCACATGCTTCAACTAAGTTATAATATAAATACCGTATGATGTATAAAATAGTGCTGTCATTGTTATCGAGTTAATCGAAATCGATAAATACCAAGCTGTAAACATTCGCTTAAAGAAAAGGTGAACAACAAATGCACCTAATACGCCAAACTGTCAGCAGCACGCCGTTAACTTGGAACGATATTTAGGTTTTAATTCCAACAAGCTGGTAGTTTAGTTCCACAAGAAATCCTTTCAGCAGTAAAAAGTCGAAGTTGTCGTTCGCACATTTCACCGCAATAACGTCCAATGTAGTGCTTTTATGGCCCTCTCTGACAACTAGAACAAGATATATTCTCGCTCTGTAATTCGATGAGTAAAGTGTTTATTACAACTCAACCTATTCAAGTAAAAAGCTTTTTGCACCAGCGTTTTTACGTTCCCGTTTTGGTTTTGGTTACTATAGCGTAGATTGCTTGCTAAAAGGTTTAATTACAGACACGGAAAATCATTATTAAAATAAACTAGCCGAACCGGCGAACGTCGTATCGCTTGACATTACTAACAATTTGTTTGTGAGGAAAATTAAAACATTGTTTATTCTACTTTTCCTGCAATTTTCCGGGGTTTCTTTTCTTATGATCCTTCTCCGAATAATAAAAAAAAACAACGAAAAAAATGAGCAAAATTGGTCCATCCGTTCAGGCTAAATGCGATTATCATATGAAATGAGGATTCATTATTAGATATGTTTATACATTGGTTTTTGGCATAAAATGTACAGTATCATTTCTTATACGTACATTGTTGTATCTAATAGTCCTTACTTCAAAATTGTATTTTTGAAAGCCTTTATTTAACGTGCAATGTATGTATGTTAGTTCGGGTGGAATCTTTTAACACAATTTTGAAGCAAATACCTTCAACCGATTGAGCTGAAATTTTGTGTACATAGTTAGTTTGAATGACAATGCACGATAAAATACGTGACGTCATTCTAAAGTCAATATGGTGGACCATTCAAGATGGAGGAATAGTTAATTTTAATCCACTTTTACAATATAGGTATCAAATGAAAGGGCCTGTTGAGAGCACCTCGAAAAATAATGTAACATCATTCTAAATCCAAAATGGCGGATCATCTAAGATAAAGGAATAGTATTTTTAATACTTTTCTACAATATCGGTATCAATTACACACACACACACACACACACACACACACACACACACACACACACACACATCGGTATCAATTATGATCATATAAGTTGTTTCTAATGAGGTTGTAAGTTCATAGTTAATAATTTTCTTCTTTTTATAGCATTTAAATAAAAGCTTGTTCTAAAAAGGTTTTTTTCATTTTAATTTATTATATTTTACTGTTTTATACTGTCGAAACAAAGAAAGTGGAGGAAGCAACACAGGTCTGCAAGAACCGCGACAGTTAGCACTCCACAATCTTTGCCGGCAAGAGACGTGGCGTGTATATGTATACAAGTATGTATTGTATGTATGTAAATGATCGAATAAAACGTGCTCGTTATGTTAATCAACTAAAATAGATTTCCTTCATTTAGTGTGTTTAGGTATTCACAATCAACGAAATAAAGCTGTGTATGTATAATGTCAATTCATATATTTTATTATTTTTTTTTTATTTAAATTTTAATCCAAAAACTGTCTCAACAAAGTCTGAATAAAATATCACTAGCAAACCGATGATGTTGTATAATTAGTTGACTTTTTTTCAAATTAATCAAGAAATATAACATGCATAAATTAGTAGTTTTTTGAAGAAGATCTTTTTTTCGTAGGGATGTAATAACCCTATCAAGAATTAATGGTCTAATATAATTTAAGTGGAATAAGGACCACCGCCTTTTATGTTCGTCTAGAACTTAAGGTAACTTACCCTACTTTTATGATCCAGTTATATACAATTAACGATATTAATATCTTTGGTATTTATAGAGGACTCATATATTTATCATCAACAAAATCGGTATACTTGTGTCGGTCATATTTTCAAAAAAATTAATAAAATAATCATATAGAAATTCGTAAACCATTTTACGTACAATCGTATACAAAAGTTATTGCATATTTACTATAAAAAACTAAAAAAAGAAAAGTATTTGCACGCCCATATCCCCGAAGAGTTAGGCAGAGGCACAACCAGGCACCCATGACTAGCCGAAAACACTAAGTCAAACAATGTGATAGGTGGCAAGCCTATCGCCAACCGGGCACATATCCAATCCCGAGCAACTTTTGTTTATAATAGAAAATTAGAAATACCACATTTTCTTTTTGTTGCCCGACCCGGGATTCAAACCCGGGACGTCATGAAGTCAAGACCGCTAGACCACAGAGACGATATAAAAACTAAACTTATTCATGGCACTTTTGGAATCGAAAGTACATTCACGTTACCGAAATTTAATTATTCCTTCAAAATGCTACGAAATTTAAACAACAAATAGGCTCTAGGCTCAACACAGAGAGCGACTGTAGCATCGTGGGACACTCCACTCTTGTTTTTAGTCTTAATTGAGGCAAGAACAGGCCGAAGTTGGCTGGCAATGCTCATTAAGAACAACAAACAAGTGTTTAAGTACTCAGAGGCGGTCCCGAAGGAAGTAATCGGCTTCCGGTATTCAACTGTCGGAGCTTTGAATCCACTGTATTACCTGAAAAAGCTCTAATATTTTTGATAGCTTTTGAAACACTGAATACATTTTACTTTGAGGAATTAACTTTAACTTGGTATTTTTACTACATTTTTTGCTAAGTATTAAAATATAAATCAGCAAGTATAATTGGAAGCAATATTTAGTATTAATGTTGTTAGTTGTGAATTTTGTAGTCTTTCTCCAACACAATGCATTTGATTACTACCATAATCCTAAAACTGAAAATATTCAATAACCTCCGACAAAACCTATCCTATTAATATTATAAATGCGAAAGTTTCTAAGTATGTATGTTTGTTTGTTACTCCTTCACTCAAAAACTGCTGAATTTCATGAAATTTGGCGCACACATAGAGGGTAACTTGGATTAGCACATAGGATAATTTTTATCCCGAAAAAATATTTCTGTGGGACCAATAACCACGCGGACAACGCAGCGGGTAACAGATAGTATGTAGTGTAACTAAGAACCATCTCAAATACGTCATCTGGTGTTGGCACTGACTACCTGAAGTCTCAAGGTCGAATCCCGGGTGGGATTTAAAATCTGTTTTTTTCAAATTTGTAATAAAAGAAACGTTTCTCGATATTGGATGGGATGTACTGCCTCCCACTTCTGGGATATACGGGCGTGAAGATAGAGAATATTAATTGAGTACGAAAATTTATGAAAATAAACATAAAACATTGTATCTCATAAAAGCTTTTACAAATAACTTAAGACAGCTAACAAACACATAGATCTCTAATGGCATAAGACAACTGTGGCCTATAGACATCATGGATGTTATAGGTGTGTTGCTTTCCAATGACCAGGGTAATAGACTTAATGCGCACATCTACCGGCTACCAAACCTGGACCGCAACATAATACCTACTATCATTCTGGCGCCAGTATTAGTCAAAGCAATGGATCCTATAGTTTTCCTTTGTTGATCCAGGTCTTCTGTATCGTTATTATACGCTAACGAAGCTCTGCCAACTTGAATATAGTACATCGCAGAAAATTTATGTTTATTTAATAAAAAATATATAAAGTAAAAAAATACCCTCCATAGTGTAACAGTAATAAAAGTCGGCAATGTACAGTTATAGAGAAAAGGCGTTGAATTATAACACTAGCGGCTCATGAGCTTTCAGCGTCAAGTGCGAAGTTACTGGGGATTAGTGTGTATTGCTGCACTCTATGCGACCATTCAAAAGGTAATTTAGGGCGTGCGTTAGAGGCGGGAAACCAAACAGGAAAGGCTTACAACATGGACACTTGGGAAGAAAACTGTTTTTTTTATTCTTTTTTTAAATTGGTAGTTCTGGAATGAGCTTAGGTCGTCTTGATTATTGCGATCGTTTTTTTGTCAACGTTTTTACGTTTGAAGAGGAAACACAGTATCTTCACGTGCGAGGTCTTACATCCGAGTCTCAATTGGCAAAGCACCATTATCACCTTTGTAGGAAGTGAATCACAAGAAATTAGTTGACTTGTTTATCTTCCTCTGTCATTATACATTTTTTTGTAAATAATATTAAAAGCTAACAAAATACGGAGAATAGGACTTGATTTGCAACTCCAGAAAACTTTCACCGTCAAGAGCGAAGCTACTAAAGTCAGTGTCTATTACAAACTCTGTAGGACATTTAAAGGGTAATTTAGGATATCCATCTGAGGAGTGAGCAGAATAACGCGAACGTAATACCTGTATAGGTTTTTTAAAAACATATTCATTTGATCGCCACTGTAATCTAATGGTCCAGAGTTGGACTTAACTTCTTGAGGTCTCGGGTTCGATTCCTAGGTCGGGCAACAAAAAAAATGGTTGCCTGTAAAGTCGGTTTTACGGGCGAAGATTTTACGTGATAACGTCTTTTTCTCGGTAGAATATTTATTGATATGAATATTATTAAATTGCACAATAGGAATAAGGAATTGAATGAAAATACGAAATGCACAAATTTTAACTATAGAAATATATTTTGTTTACTAAAACATTGTACCGGTATGGCGGGCCTCTCTCTCGTTCTGTGACTCATCGTAACAGACAGAGCGGGCGTTACACTTTTTCAAGAGTGACTTAGAGCCACAACCTAATTTAAGACGTTGTCACGTCAAAAAACCTAGAAAATGCATGTTTTAAATTTTCTAATAAAAATGCCTGGGTATGGATATATGCCCGGTTGGCGATAGGCTTCTACGTATCACATTGTGGGTCTTAGTGTCTTTGGCTAGTCGTGGGTCTCCTAGTTGTGCATCTGTCTACCTCGTAAATGAAGATACTTTTTTTATTTATTTGAAGAGATGAGTTGGACGGATGTATGAATTGACGAACTATATTTGTGCGCGATCAAACTAACAATTTAATTAAAACAAGAATGTATAATATAATAATATTTATAATCAGCGACATAGTTTATAGTCCGCAGTATACGAAACAAAGCGATTCAAATTCAAATTCAAAATAGCTTTTATTACGTAGA
>NJDC01003511.1:0-44149 GCA_002245475.1 Calephelis virginiensis
GTCACGTCTTCATTATTACGCATATTTTTGTTTGGCGTAATATAAAAACACCCGCCTGTATTAATTATTATATGTATACATCTTTTCCTCTCCCTCAGCCTGCCTTGCGTAACTATGTAATTAATTTTTAATGTTTTTTCTGCATATCGTCATAACTTCACAGTTGGTTTTTCGTAAAACTCGGTTTCGTGAGCTTACAAGTTGTAGAACTATTTTTTTAAGTATTTTTATATTATGTAAGAGATCTTAATAAACGGCTATCGGCTACCCTTTCCTCCATCACGAAACACGATAATGAGCACTGACTTAGATTTGGTGAATTTTTGATTTTAAAAAGTATCTTCACGCCCATATCCCCGAAGAGGTAGGCAGAGGCACAACAAGGGTACCCACGACTAGCCGAAGATACTTGCCATAATGTGATAGGTGGCAAGCCTATCGCCAACCGGGCACATATCCTATCCCGAGCAACATTTTTTTTTATTAGAAAATTGGGAAAACCAAATTTTCTTTTGTTGCCCGACCCGGGATTCGAACCCGGGACCTCATGCAGTCAAGTCCAACAACTGAACCGCTAGACCACAGAGGCGATTTTATTTAGTATTATATAGACGCGTCACAAGTACCTTTTGTAGGCTTACGTGAAATAAAGATATTTTTGCATTTGCACTTGACGCTATGGCGGCAAGAGGAAATAACACGGTTTTACCAATTTAGGTGATAGTAAAAAATTCCCCGTGTTGGTCCGGGCTCCTTTGCAGAATAGACCATCTGCCTTTCTTGCCAGGCAGCTCGTAAAAGGCGAGCATAGGCTTATCATCATCACTAACACCGTGACATCTGACTAGGTGGTAGAGTTTTGCAGCGACTCGCCCGGATTGGTACCACCGCCTTACCTATTCCTGCCGCCATAACGTCATGACGTGTTCCAGTTCCTAGGGTAAGGTGGCCGGTAAACTTACTTTTGCTCGAGGCCTAACATACTGACCTCAGGTTGGCAGCGCACCTTTACCATCTTTGGTGTCTCTAGGCGGCGTTAATTTCTTACCATCAGGAAATCCGTCTGCTTGGTTGCCTTCTTATAACATAAAAAAAAATTAAACATTTGTGTACCGATAATTAAGCGAAGTAAAACTGTAATACCCGACTCCAACTTTTTCATTTGTTACCACGTCGCGATTTAATAATTTTCGGTCAACATCATGCTAGTAGTTTTGAGTGTATAACTAATGCATATATGTTTGCTCCCATCATTGATGAGGTCGTCAACATGGACAAAATTATGCGTTATTAAATGTAACTCATAAACCACTAGTAGGATCATTATAAATTTGAAGGACCACCTCGAAATCGTGTCCTTTTGAAATACTATTTTGAAAAAAACATTATTCAAAATTCGTTCGTTATTGGCCCGAGTAATCCCGTAACAAACATACATTATTCGTTTTTGAAGTTGGTTAATAAGATAAATATGAGCCCCAACAAGATAGGACTGCATCAGTTTTCAATTTATGTGGAAATATTACTGTATTGAAATTTAGTGTTAAGCTACTACTAGTCTAGTTGAAATACTTGTCATTGGTACTTGTTTTTTTTTGGAATGACTAATGTGTTGCCAACCTCGAGGTTTTCACAACTTCACCGGGGTTGGTGGGTTGAACCGAGTGCTCAGCCCGAGACATCATTATATAGATGGATTGGATTGTTCCCTACAACGCCAGCAACAAAAGCTGTCTCCAGGGGACCGTTGGTACTTGGTATTTGTTGTTGTACCCTTGGTTGCTAATGGGTTTGTAACTACCATCAGGAAGTAAATATCCATACTACTTGAGCCACATCCACGTTAATCTTTAGTTAAGTTACCGTTGAATTTCAATTACTAGTGGTTGGTCGAAATTCGACCATAATAAATTTTAATATCTTGTTCGTAAGAACGCCATCTTCAGTTCTCAAGACCAACTACTTTGTTTCCTAAACTTTTTAGTGCGCCATCTGTGATCTTTCATCGTTATCATAAATATATTTGTTTGTGTGTGTCAAATGCATGGTAGTGTGGGTAATGTTTTATTTATTGATTTTATGTACTTTATAATATATAGATGTGGACGAAGCCACCGTCTACGGTTAGTAACATTCAATTCAAAGAATTTTAATATTCATAAACGTTATTATTGACGTCATTAATCAACGTGTGGGCAATGAATCGTCGGCGTTCTCCAGCGACTGCTACCGGTCTCTCGGCGGCCTATCGCTGGTGATGGCACGCGGCCTTGTAGGCGAGCCACATTCCAGAGACCAGCTGACATTGTTTAGGGATTGTGTAGCGCACGTTGGCTAGTCTTAGATGTTGAGAAAGTATCATCGGTCCCCTCCAAATTTAATATTCTCTGCATTGCATGCATATTCTCTGCTGATGGTATGTGATAATATGGTATTCTATAATGTTGTATAGTTGGAAGGCAAACAAGCAGACAGATTTTCTGATGGTAAGAAATTCACGCCGCATAGAGACACCAACGGTGGTTATGGTGCATTGCCAACCTAAGGGCGGGATGTTAGGCCTCGAGCAAAAGTAAATTTGGCAACTACATTATCCTCAGAACCGGAACACGTCAACGGCAACACTGACGTTATGGCAACAGGAATAAGTAGGACGGTGGTACCAATCCGGACAAGTATCTGTAAAACTCTACCACCTAGTAGGATGTCACATTGTTAGTGACGGTAAGCCTTTGCTCGCCTTTTACGAGCTGCGTGGTATGAAGGCAGATGGTGTATTCTGCAACAGTTTCCAATTGACTGAGGATTGTATAGCAAGCATTTATTATGAAATTTTCCTTATGACATTATGTTTTATCGTCAATCTTTCTAGTTTCTACTGCCTAACACTGTTGCTGACACTTTTTTAAGATATTGGAAGGCAAACAAGCGGCGGATTTCCTACTGCCTTGAGACATAGGTTTACGATTAATCGCGTAACAAACTTACAAAAAAACAGTCAGACAAATCGAGAACGTTTTTTTTTTCAAGTCAGTTAATGATAATAATCAAAATCAGAAAAAAAACTTTATTCCCTTTACCATACAAATGGTACTTGTGCGCGTCGGATGTTTTATAAACTAGCACCGGATCGGAGTCGCAGCCCCACATTGATATCCTAGTTAAAATATTCATTTCTCTGATTTTTTCTCTTCAGGAATCCCTTACTTTTAAGACTATGAATTGATCTAATGGCTCTTTTGTGTAATAGAATATAGTGTTAACATCTGCAAAATTTTCCCAATGAAGAATCCCATACGACATTAAACTATGAAAATAGCTAAAATACACCATTTGAGCTGTTTCAACATCGGCTAGGATTCTTATTTTTCCGACTGCAAATGCTGGTGATCCGAGCCTATTTGCCAATTTCTCAATATGGGGGCCCCATTGTTACTTTTTATCAATAGCCAAACCCAAAAACACAGCGGACTCTACTTGGTCCAGTGAAGATCCATTTTCAAGTTGCACATTGGTGTCTAATTGCCTTCTAGGCATCGAAAATCTATGCACTTAAGTTTTATTACCATTCAAAATAAGATTATTAATGGTGAACCAACTTTTGATACAGCACTGTTCACTCCGTCATACCTACTTACCCATTTTATCTTTTCATTCTGAATATAAGTGAAGGCTCATTCAAAACTTAACTAAAAGAGCATGAATTTATCACTTCACCAAATACACGGAGTATTTTTGGAGCAAGCAGCTTTCGTAGATTCCATTTCCGAAGTGACAACCAAAGATGTACTAAACTGTAACTATACGGATTCCTTGTTGGCGCCTAGTGAAGGTTTGTTTAGATTTTAAACTAGTAACGCTATGGGTATTTTCGTTTTAATTGCCTTAACACAACGTGGCATTTAAAAAAAGTTATCAATTCGTCAGTATGTTTGGCCAACAACCAAAGGGTTTTCATGGTTCTTTATAAATTTCATCTAGATCTGGGGAGTAGTTTTTGAGTTATATCCAATAGTGCATTTTTTTGTGTAATGCGATGACTTGGAATAAAAATTGGCGTCGGTTTTCCACAGTTGTACTGCTTTTAATGTAAGTATCTTATGAAAACTCACACTCAGATAGCAAAATAGATATGGCTCGACTATTAACGGGCAAATATCTCATGAGATAGCGATTGGGTCAGTGGACACTGGACTATCACATTCAGCCGTTACACAGTACACATGTCACACATCAATAATATAGACAGGCGCGTGACCTTCTGGGCGGGTGCATTCCAGATAGCTGACATTGTCCAACTGTCTAAGGTATGTTACACTTGTTTCGGCAGAAATCGAAGTATTTAAGATCGGGACGGTCTACCGGACCGGAATATATTCAGACCGGGTACGTAGGTACACATATCAATAGTGATGGCGCGTGACCTTGTAGGCGGACCACATTCCAGTTGGTTTACATTGTTTGAGTTGGTTAAGGTATCTGCACATCAGGTACTTGTTTAAAAATCTCTCTTTTCACATACTACACACATACACACTCATCTACGCACATATGTATACAACAAAGACATAGTCTATGCCACCTGCTCCAAGGTTTAAGTTGACATAATACTGTCTATAAAAACTGTAATGAATGTACCGTATCTACCTTGGAGTAGACTTTAGACTTATGTTTATTAACAATACATTTTGAGTGTATTCATGAGTACGTATTATATAAAATATTGCACAATTCGTCATTTAATAAACTTATTTACTGAAGACTCAACATTAATTAAAATTTATTCTTAGGACACACTTTGCGGAATCCTGTTTCGAGATTTCAAAACAAAATTTCGCCGAATGAAAATATAAATCCATCTTAATTTCATACGGCAAACTTGCTGACGTGTGCGGCAGATCCATAGATTTGTTTGAATTTGCGACTTTAAAAAATTTTTCTAAACGGAATTCCGTACAAAATTTCGAATGTATGTGCCGGGCCCTATTGTATATTATCGAAATTCGAATCATACAACTGGAAAACATTTTTAAAAAATCGAGTTTCTTTGCTGTTATTATATAACAAACGAAATAATCTCAAACTGGACAACTGTAGTTTAAACCAAGCTAAACAAAACTTAAATATCAGTTTCAAATCTAGAACTCGAATATGTGTGGCGGCCCTTAGCGAATACTCTCAAAAATATTACAAGTTATTAACGAGAATCGATCCCAAATAAATATCTTGCTCTTGATGTTTACAACACATAAAATTGCATCAACCATCCTGGGATTAAGGGATCCATATTGGTCGTGACCCGATTTCAAAGGCAGTGTTGCTAGTAAACATTTATTCCAACTCTGTTTGGCAACGTACCTACTGATTTCTATCATTTTTTTTCTTTCTTTAAAATTTATAGAAATACTAGCTGCTACCTGCGGCTTCGCCCGCGTTTTCACAGAAACCCGGTGTGCGATCGGGATTAAAAATAGCCTATATGTTAATCCAGGTCACAATCTATCTGTCTTCCAAATTTCAGACAAATCCGTTCAGCCATTCGAGCGTGAAAGAGTAACAAACATCCATACATCCATACTTACAAACTTTCGCATTTATAATATGAATAGGATAACCCAAGCACAGGGCATGTGCTAAAATAAAAATACCTTAAACGTACTGATTATTATATTGGCGATATGTTTGTTGCCATCGGTAAAATAATCAGCCTATTTGCCTATATAGTATAGGCATATAAGGCATAAGCTATACAAAACGAATTATGAAAATTTGTATTTCACTTTGTTCAATATGCTTCGAAGCCGTCAAGCTGGAGCAAGTTTGAGTCATGACCCGAAATCTTTCAACATTCCTGCCGTGAGTTTTGTTAACCTCGCGTACAAATGAGGGGAACAGATATACTTCCCTCGACTTGAACAATGGATGCCATTGTTGACTTAAACTGGTTTTGTTCGAGATTCGCGACCCGATCAGGCTTCCTTTTAGTCGGGGAGCTAGTAAGTGATTTTTAGTTAGTAGTAGAGTAATCACTTTGACGTATTCGAAGATGCAGCAGTATTTTATATTACAGTAACAAAGAACATTTTGTACGTAAAAAAGAGCAGTAGAACAAACAAATAAAAATATAAAAAAAACTTGTTTAATTAATATGTCAGCTCCCAAAACTTGTATCTACGTTGTCTACAAATTTGAAACCGAACGGTCGCTGTGAATACATACCTTAGCCAGTATTAGAGTAAAACAGTTACCGTTGGAAAATCGAGCCACAAAAAGACTTAGGAGTCATAGGTAAACACTCCCGTAGCCTTGAAACTGAACAGGGTCATTGGCATATGAAGATGCAAATCTTTATGTTTTTATTTTTATTATTATTATTTATTTAACACTTTATTGCACACAAAAACTAAAATACACAAAATACACGAGAAGTTAAAAATGCACAAAAGGCATTTTTGTTTATTTCTTTGTGATAATGTCCCGCATAGTTTTTATTTGTTTCTTACGAGTTGCTTAGTAACCGATGTTATCCATCTATGGTGCAGATAAACGCTAATCTATTTGTCCGCTAGTTCTTTGACTATATCTGTTGTGATTTGCGGTCGCGGTATAAGCATCAGTGATTGTATTTCGTTTTTTCTTCAGTCGCGCGTTCAAGCGACACGTCCGGGTTTACAGAGCCATGGTACTGTCACTGTATTTTCGTGTGTGAAGGAAAGTACAATCGACAGTACGATCAAAATAAATTAGTTCTGCCCCCGGCTAATTGCATCTCTCCGGCCCGGGCTAGGGGAAGAATATCGTGAAAGGCTTGCAATACTCGTGATTCCTTCACTTAAACAAGCGCGTTTTTTTAATCCCTACGAGAAGGGGAAGAATATCGAAATAGGGAGGCTATTTCGATATTCTTTCCCTTTTGGGGTTAAACGTCATGAAAACCGTCCTACGTGTTTCATGGTTACCGTAATCTGTTCCTGAAAATCCTATGTGCTCTACCAGACTGCAATTTATCCGTGTATTTGAATATAATTATGTTACCAACATATATCCATCCATTGAATTTTTTATACTTAAAATATTAACATAGTATAAAGATTAGAGAAATTTAGAACCTCAGTTATGTACACCTGAATTACCCAGTACAAATGAGCTACAACTTTAACGTTACTTTCTATTTCTATTTGAAAAAAATGGAACATCTAGACATATAATAAAACAGTTATAAAACTAAATCTGTACATATTTTTAAGACAATTATTATTACGTACGAGGGTCGATCCAAAAGTTCGTGGCCTAACCTACATGGAGCTATGACGTCTTTTTAAAATCTACCGTCATTTGTTAGTATGTGTCATATTCATTTATTGTGTGCAGTTTCATTCCGATACTGCACAATATAAATTTTCTGTGATTATTTGTTTGAAGCAATCTGACGCAATTTTCAATAATGGAGAAAATTGAACACCGTGCAGTCATTAAGTACCTCAATAAAAAAGGCCTATCACCAAAAGACATCCATCAAGATATGGTGAGCACTTGGGGTCTGCTCCATCGTATTCCAGTGTCAAGAAGTGGGTAGCTGAATTTAAGCGTGGTCGTGAGAACGAAAGAAAACATCAATAAAATTTGTGATCTCGTACTGGGTGACCGACGTTTGACCATTGGTAAGATACCTGAGATAACAAACATTAGTTATGGCCGGGTGCAACACATAATAATGGAAAAGTTGGGGTTCCATAAGGTTTCTGCTCGCTGGGTCCCGAGTTTGCTTTCAACTGAACAAAAACGAGTTCGATACACAATTTCGCAAGACTGTTTGGAACTTTTTGGGACTGATCCCGAGGACTTTTTGTCTAGATTTGTTACCATGGATGAAAGCTGGATTCATCGCCATACTCCTGAATCAAAGCAACAATCCAAACAAAAAGAAGAGATCAGACTCTCCTACACCGAAAAAAGCTAAGGTCGTTTTGTCGACTACCCAAGTCATGACTTCTGTTTCTTGGGATGCGAAGGGCATTATTTTTGTAGATTATTTACCGAAAGGTCAAACTATAAATTCTAGTTATTATTGTAACCTTTTACGAAGACTCCGGGAAAAAATAAAAGAAAAAAGGCCGGGAATGTTGCGTAAGAAAGTTTTGTTTCATCAAGACAATGCACGTGTTCACACTTCGATTGAAACAATGTCTGTAATCCATGATTGTGGCTACGAATTGCTGCCCTTCCCACCTTATTCGCCGGATTTAGCCCCCTTGGATTATCGTTTATTTCCAAATTAAAAAAAAAAACACTTGGGTGGCTCGAAATTTACCGACCAAAGATGAGGTGATAGTCGCAGTAAACGACTATTTTGCCGACCTTACGGATTCTTTATTTTTTCGAGGGGATAAACAAGTTGCAGGTCAGGTGGAAGAATTGTGTTGAGCTAGATGGAGGCTATGTCGAAAAATAAAAATAAATTTAGACCCACTTTTCTTTCATTTTCTTGGTCGGGCTTAGAACTTTTGGATCCACCCTCGTATTATATACAGGAAACTAAACCCAAAACTGGGGTAATTAATAGTTTCTATATTTCTTATCGTCGGTGCTTGGTTGAATTCCATGCTATAAACAATTTATTAACTGCACTTGTACTTTCCACAATATATTTTTATTATTATATTTTTGCCAACCTGTTTCACTATTCAACCATCATCAGGGCTAAAGCAAATAATAATTTAATACGGTTGGCTAAAATAAAAACTATATTGTGGAAAGTACAAGTGTAGTTAGTAAATTGTTTCAGGTTATTAACATTTTAGTCAGTTTGATCACTTTTCTGGTAAAAAAATAATAAACGGATTTTTACCAAATTATGTATAGTTTGTAGTTTGTATCCTATAGCCCGGGTCAACATTGAGTAGTAGTAGATTTAGTGCTGGTAATCCCATTTTTCCAACACTAGAAAATATTTTATTTCCATCAACAACCACGGAAAGTCACTTTAAAGCCTGTACGAAGTTGCATGCAACAGCTAGTATAAAATAATTCAAATATCAAAGTCGAAATTGTTTCATAAAAAGAACAAAAAATTGCATCAGTCTGAAATTGGTTTAGACGATATCTGCGGTAAAAGTTAATTAACTAACAGTGTCCCACTAGTGGTACCGTCACTCGGGTGGTAAGAGTCTAACTTCCAAATGGCCGAAATAGCACCACGATCTTGCACTTTCCTTTATAACGTGAGTGCTCGTTATTGTCGTGCTTCAGTTTATTACAGCACTCGGTAAACTATATATGAGAAAATTAACTTAGTTGTTATACTACGCACCATTAACATGTTTGGTTCCTATGCGATTAAAACATAAGCAATCTATCTCCTAGATAAGTTCATAAAGAACAGTAGACTCCCATATTATGTGCTACCGTAGCCAGTGTACCGGTTGCTAGCAAAGTAAAGATTATATTAAAAATACCAGGAAATATGCCTTCCTTGCCAGGTAGCTCGTAAAAGGCGAGCATAGGCTTGCCGTCACTAACACCTTGACATCTGACTAGGTGGTAGAGTTTCGCAACAACTCACCCGGATTGGTACCACCGCCTTACCTATTCCTGCCGCCATAACGTCATGACGTGTTCCGGTTCGAAGGGTAAGGTAGCCGGTAAACTTACTTTTGCTCGAGGCCTAACATCCTGACCTCAGGTTGGCAACGCACCCTTACCACCTTTGGTGTCTCTAGGCGGCGTGAATTTCTTACCATCAGGAAATACGTCTGCTTGTTTGCCTTTCTATAACATCAAAAAAAAATATCTGGTGGTAGAGTACTATGTTCTATAACATCATGACCGGATAGAGATTCACCGCTTTACCTATTTCTGGCGCGATAATGACAGAATTGTGGTCCGGTCCTGAAAGTTGGATAGCCAGTAAACTTGCATAATACGCCGAACATCTCCGTGACGGGACAGCGACACACCTGTCACATTTATGGTGTCACTTACCATTCGTAGTGCCGTGTGATTGTTTGTCTTGCATGCATCGTGTCCAATGTAAAAGACCCAGAAACATCAATTTTGTTCATTTCTAATCCGCATGTGCATGTGTTGCTCGCCTCTGTGGTCTAGCGGTTCAGGTGTTGGACTTGACTGCATGGGTCCCGGATTCGAATCCCGAGTCGGGCAACAAAAAGAAAATTGGGTTGTTTCCAATTTTGCTCGGGATTGGATATGTGGCCGGTTGGCGATAGGCTTGCCATCTACCACATTGTGGGACTTAGTGTCTTCGGCTAGTCGTGAGTGCCCTTGTTGTGCCTCTGCCTACCTCTTCGTGGATATGGGCGTGAAGATACTAATCCGCATGTGTCTGAAGTGTTTCAATCTTACTTTACTTTACGTAGTCATAGCTAATGACGGGTAATCTGATCCATTAGGTATTTCAACAGCATTTGAGCATCATACGGAATTTCCGTTACATATTTTTATCGTGACAGATTTCCGTCCTCGCATATTTGTCATTGCGGCAATATTTGAACCTCAGACCAACAAAATATTTTTTTATCTGTCCAAAATTTGAACTAGGCCGTTAGCGTACTTGCCAAACGCTAATGACTATCCATAAGGGATGAATTCGATTTCTAATAGCAGGCTCATGTTTCGATTTGCAGACTATATACATATTAACAAGTAACATTAATTTAGTAGCTTTAGTACCCATCCAGGAGACTGTACTAATTACTAAGAATGTATCGCCTAGAAACGTTTAATGTTGAAATAAAACGATCTAGCACACGTTTTTCCTGGTAGTAATAGACAACCACTGTCTATATACACATTAGATGTTATAGGTATTGCTGGGCCTAACTTTCAGGTACAGACCATATCAATAAATCGCCTCTGTGGTCTAGCGGTTCGGTTGTTGGACTTGATTGCATGAGGTCCCGGGTTCGAATCCCGGGTCGGGCAACAACAACAAAATTGGGTTTTTCCAATTTTCTAATAAAAAAAAAGGTTGCTCGGGATAGGATATGTGCCCGATTGACGATAGGCTTGCCACCTATCAGATTGTGGGACTTAGTATCTTCGGCTAGTCGTGGGTGCCTTGGTTGTGCCTCTGCCTACCACTTCGAGGATATGGGCGTGAAGATACGATATCACGACAGTGCCTGAAACTTTTATACAATATATAGGCAAGAATAGGTATAGCGGTAGACCCTCACTGGAGCAAGTTGCCGCACTGCACTGCACTCGACCACTGGTGGACTTGACCTGCGCCATGAGATTACCTACTTAAATTATTTGTAAACTACGTAGTTATTGAAAATCGAATAAAAAAAAATAACATGACAACTCTGTTGCTTCAATGAATTAAGTAGGTAAAACTAGGCTGTGTCCATACTGCTATATATTTAAACGGTTCTGCAACGCAGTGAGGCAGGTTCTAACCCGGACCATCACGGGGCAAAAATTATGAAATGAAAATTGAAAATATGAAATAAATTACAAAAAAATGAATGAAGTTTATTTGCGGAATATGTGTGGTAATAACGTTGTTACAAAACTGTTTAAGCATTTCAAAATGCTGTACCACATTATGGTGTGCAAATATAACATAAAATAACATATAAATTAATATTGAAAACATATAATCATTACAAGTTAAATTATTAATCACAAACAACTTTTTAGTTTAGTAATTTTAAAATTTAAACAAATTTAATCCACCGTTGCCACCGAAACGGCGAAACAAACTCCTCTGCAACCACAATTAGAAATTGTGATACGAGTAAATTAATATTTTCATAAATATTTTATAATTTATGCTTGTTTGCAAGAAAATCTTTAACACTATTATTTTCATTGTTTTCGGTAAAAGCAAATCAAATACTTTCTTTCCAATTCAATTCAATGCCAGTGATTTAAGATTAGCAGTAATTCGGTTGAATATATACAATATTTCGTATATTGTGTACATGTCCATGAATATACCACATGGACATGCAGATGCTATGTACGTTATTTTTGTAAATATTGAGTTTTTGATTAGGCACATGAAGTTTCTCACTATTTCTGAAAAGTGACAAACGTAGGGCTTCATCCTTTGTTTGAAACAAATGATGAAGATATGTAAACAAGGTAAGGGTAATATTTTGAGAAGGTTAAAAAGTGGCTTACATGATTAACACGTGTTGATCGTAACACTTTTCTCGAAAGCTAAAAATAAGAAGTAATCCTATAGAATTTCTCCAAATAGGAATACCTTATTGCAAAACAAAGGTATCCCTAATGCGCTAAAAGAGAAGCATTTAAGCCTGACTCTTCTCTTATTCTTCATAACCTCGTATCAAAGTTATTACAAAGTGATTCAATTTGCGATTTCCAATTATTACAAACTTGATAAATTTTTATTCCTATTTTTATTCCCCGTGTTGGTCCGGGCTCCTTTGCAGAATAGACCATCTGCCTTCCTGCCAGGCAGCTCGTAAAAGGTGAGCATAGGCTTGCAATCACTAACATCGTGACATCTGACTAGGTGGTAGAGTTTTGCAGCGATTCACCCGGATTGGTACCACCGCCTTACCTATTCCTGCCGCTATAATGTCATGACGTGTTCCGGTTTGGAGGGTAAGGTAGCCGGTAAACTTACTTTTGCTCGAGGCCTAACATCCCGGCCTCAGGTTGACAACGCACCATTACCACCTTTGGTGTTTCTAGGCGGCGTGAATTTCTTACCATCAGGAAATCCCTTTGCTTGCTTGCCTTCCAATATCATAAAAAAAAAGTTGAGAGGTGTCAAGGGACACCCGGATGGAACGAAGTTCTCTCTCCTCCCCTCTCTATCTCAATCTCTAGTAATCTCCGTTTGTTTGCCTTCCAATATCATAAAAAAAAGAAAATTAGTGAAATCTGCATTTTCTTGGTATTGTTTAAAACTAACTGCGCTAATGGAAAACCCCAGTAATCCTTTTCTAGATTTTTTCTCTTGTAGATGACAGGGTTGTCAGATCTTTACGCCTACATCTAAATACCACTGAAGTCATATTTTACATATTGGTTGCTGAATTTATTAGAACCGATCACGCGATAATCGATACTGGCTGTTTACAAACAATGTATGGAGTAATTATGCAATTGTATGACAGGGGCTCACTCGTGTTTTACTTTCGTTGGTTTGCGTGTGCGCATCGTGCAGCGGCCAGAGAAAGCGCTGAGGAATTTGGCTCGGCTCGATCAAGCGCAGTGCCTCTGCCCTCTCAGTACGAAATACCATTCGCAATATTTATATTACGACATCAGTATCGCTAACAAACGTATTCACATTCCGCGGTAGCGTCGACGTTGTGTTTGAGGTCGCGCTCGTGGTGCAAGCGATCGCTATTTGGGTTTTTTGTTAAGTTTCGTAGTAGAAGGCAAATAAGTCGGGTTTTCTGATGTCTCTGATGTGTCCATGTTGATTTTATAATAGCAATATCGGTGTAATTCTAAAATGTATATTTGTATGTAAAGGCTGAGATGGTTTTAATGGATTTAAACATAAAAATATATTGCACATCGAAGTCATTTGGAGTTTATTATGTCGATGGATAATAAGTATTTCTAAACTCCACGCGGATGAAGTCTCATACATAAACTAGCAAGTATAAGTGATGAATACATGTTAAAAAGACTCCATAGTCTGCCACATACATTTGGAATTTTTATAGGCGATTGTGTATAAAAACATCCGAATGCATGTGGTAGCTCCATACATTTAGTTTCTATACTTCTTATCGTCGGTGCCTAGTTGAATTCCATTTTAGAAATAATTTATTATTCACTTGTACTTTCCATAATATATATTTTTTTAGCCAACCGGTTTCGCTATTTAAGGATCATAGTATAGTGTAGCACTGATGATGCATAAATAGTGAAACCGGTTGGCTAAAATATAATAAAAAAAATGTATTGTGGAAAGTACAAGTTAATAAATTGGTTCTGTATAGATTTGTTTGGATTCGCTGCGTTCGAATTTTTCTCAAAACGTACCTAATTCGGTAACGAAATTCCGAATGTATGTGGGTCTAACATATTGAAAATGTTTTTAAACCGAACAAGATAGTAATTGAGGAACGCAGTAAAACTACAAAAACCAACTCAAACTATTTTCATCGCGATATGAAGATTCTTTTTTCAAAAGTTACCAAATATTTCCGAAATGGTCCCACGTACATTTTTTTTAACACACTGCTAGAAGTTCTAAGTCGGATCACCTATCTTTCTAAAAATAATCATTAAAATCGGCTTTGCTATTGGCCGAGTTGTCGCGTAACAAACATACAAAAAGCAGTTACATTGAGAACTCCTTCTGTCCTTCTTCCTCCTTTTTAGAGTCGGTTAAAAAGTGAACAAGACTATTATCGTTAATATTGATTTATCCAGAATGGCGTTTCGGTCTGTAACGTTTCACATTATCAATCATCATAAGACACTTCGTACGTAGATATTTACAGCTCTCTATAAATTCAATAATTTTATTAATACTGGGTTCACTTTAGTTTGGTTTTTATTTGTAAAGAAGTAGGGGTTATATTTGAGTGGGTTTCATTAACCGGAACGCTAGGCAGCGGTGTTACGGTTAAGAAAAGAATGTTGAATGTAGGTTGCCTCGCGGACCACGGTTGGGTACTGACATTTGGAATGCAATGACCACCTTTGTTATAAAACATCCTTTTTATAATTCAGAGACGAGGAAGTAGATGAATTCTGTTGGTTGGAAATATTCGGTGCCTATAAACACTAAAAATTGTAAGTTTGCCTAATTTACGCCGGAGTCCGAAGCTTGCAGGTTTAGCGCCTGCCGTATCCTTACCAGAGACAATGACAGAAAGAAGAGGTAAAACTATGGCACCAGTCCAGGCCAGTTTTAGAAGAATTCGTAGTAAAGTTGTTGTATGACCACGAGGAAACTATTTGACCGATTTCTAAATGGTTATTCATAAGTAGAGGACAGGCGCCTATCTTGAAACCAAAAGGTTCTTTTTATCACAGTCAGGCTAACAAATAGAAGCAGGGTATTTTTTGTAAACCGAAATGGGAGGATCTTAAAACCGTCACTAACACCGTGACATCCTACAAGGTGGTAGGGTTTTGCAGCAACTCGCCCGGATTGGTACCACCGCCTTATCTATTCCTGCCGCCATACGTCAGTGCTTGCCGTTGACGTGTTCCGGCCTGGAGGGTAAGGTAGCTGCTAAACTTACTTTTGCTAGAGGCCTAACATATCGGCCTAAGGTTGCTAACGCACCATTACCACCTTTGGTGTGTCTAGGCGGTGAGAATTTCTTACCATCAGGAAATCCGTTTGCTTGTTTGCCTTCCAATATCATAAAAAAAAAAGTTGAGAGGTGTCAAGGGACACCCGGATGGAACGAAGTTCTCTCTCCCCCCCTCTCTCTCTCAATCTCTATCAATCTCAAGTAATCTCTATCTCTCTTATAGAGAGAGAGAGACAGAGAAACATGAAATAAAAGAAAAGAAAATAGAAATATAAAAAAAATAATAATAAAAAAAATGAAAAATAAAAAAAATGGCCGACCCGGGATTCGAACCCGGGACCTCATGCAGTCAAGTCCAACTACTGAACCGCTAGACCACAGAGCAAAAAGTGTCGTGACAACATTTTCGTAAGAAATTTTTCCGTCTAGCCCCCATTAACAACGCGCAATAAGGAACTTCGGTCCAATAAAAAATAGATTGTTTTTATCACAATCAGGCTAACAAACAGAAGCAGGGCATTATTGGTAAATCGAAATGGGAGGCTTAGTATTAATTTATTAGGGTGATGTCAAGGGCCTCCGATACGGTGTGTTTGTGTGAAAAAGGTAATGAATGTGGAGGATGCCAGTCAGGTCTGCAAGGATCTTGAAATTGTTGCAATCGATACTCTGCCTACCCCGTTAGGGACTCGTGAATATATATGTATGTATGTTGTGAGCTTTATGACCAACGAGATGGTATCATGGAATGAGTTTATATTTGTTGGTGATATGACAACAATTTAGTTCAGACTTTGGCCGCGACTCGCAAAGTTCATCAATGACGAGCGACTCAACAAGTACGGCAGGAATCCTATGCCAACATTGAGAATCAATACAATTACAATTAGCGATATGTTAGATCATATCTAGAAGTATATAAAAGTAGAGTGCGCGCGCAGTACATATTTTAATCGCATCCTAGTTTTATCTAACTTTTGAATTGCATTTTTTTTAGTTTTCCTGCAGAAACCGCTTGAGTAATCATAATAAAGCTTGTGTTTCTCCATTTGTGAACAAGTTCTATCTACAGTTGAAAGACCTGTTCAAATCGGTTCAGCAATTGCAGATTTTAGGTTAAAAATATAGTTTAAACAACGATTCTATGTTAAAGCTACGTGCTATTCGTAAGCATTTAATAAGATATTTTGATATTAAAACCGATTTTAATGTTATTTTTTACTTTAGGCTAGTAAATATCATTAGGTTTACGATTAAAATCCCGTAAGACATAAATTTGTATCTACAATATATTAAAGCTCGCTTTTTCGAAAACTTTAGGCTTTAAAATGCCTGTTTTTTTTTAATATAACAAAAAATGCGTAATTTTAAATACGCAAGAAAGCTTAACAATTAAACAACAATATTGAAGCTAAACAATTAAATTTAATGCTACGCAAATACAACAATTTATTTTGCTTATTATCCAACGTAATAAGAACTACCGAAGGTAGAATTGATTAAATCTAAAAGTTTTAATTTTATTTTTCTACCGACTATATATTATAAAAAATAATAATTTTGTAGCACTTATATCCCGACATATTTTTTAGTAACATACTTCAATCGCAGACTTGCATATTTATATTACCATTAAATAATTTTCTGAAGATAATTATACACCATTGTTTTTTTTTGTAGTTTGACGACTGACACGTGATGATCATCTTGATTTCTATATCCATTATGATTCAGTTTGTGTATTAATGCATTTCTAGCATATAATGTTTTTTATTTAACGCGCGTGTACTCTAGATTAACGTATTCACCAGGAATGTGAGAGACAATCGCGAGACGGCCCGAATAGCTCGAATAGCTGCACTCTATCTGGCTGCCAACGAAATGGAATCCGCTGTCCATTAGAAATTCTACAGTATGACGACTTCATTGGACGCTCCATTGCTAGGAGGATTCTTTTGTCGCGTGCGGCTGCTGTGTCCTCGCGTCACGCACGCGCATATCTCTCGTAACCTCGTCTTAACGATTATGTAAATATTAATATTCCGATTTCATTAAAATTTAAATTCGTTTAATCTTAATTTCAAATCAATATTTTAAAATATGTGGTCTATGGACACGAAACACGACGCGATCACATCTATTAATTTGTTAATACATTGGTTTAAATAAAAAATGATAGATTTTTATATAAGTATATGTGTGTGGATGGGTAGTTACTTCGAATAAAATCTTTGCTCGTATAAAGATTTCATTTATTGGCGTTATTTAAAATTATAAACTCCATTTTTTCTATATTTAATTTAAGCAGACCTTTCAAGTAAGTATTTATCCTCCCATAGCCTAGTACCAGATTAGCCTAAGATACTTACGATTTCCCCAATGTGATATACAAACCTACATAAAACCGAAAATTTTATGACGTTCTTAAAGTTTTAAGTTTAGTTATTTCTTCATCGTGATCCTGGAAAATTATATGTTTCACATTAATCCCGGTTCCCAACAACTTTTTTCCCAACAAAAAACAAACAACAATTTCCCAACAACAAATCCCAACAAAACAATAAAACAAAAACAATCAAAAGGGGTTGTCCTAAATTTATGGGAAAAATCAGTTATTGTTCTTTACAGCAACCTTTCCCAAAGTGAGCGATAATTAAATATAAGGAGATAAGAGCCCACAAGGGGGCGTCCTTGTGGGTTTAAGCCTAGCGGTATAAATCTTAATGCTTTTTTTTAACTCCAGGCGAAATAAATATGTTATTGAGGTTATTGACAAGAAAAAAACGAGGCGGGGGACGCTACAAAACAACTGATTTTCAAAGTGGGCGTTATGTGAAATAAGTTTGGGAACCTCTGCTTTAAATATTCGATAACTAGTCTTGTGTAAATATATTCATTAAGAAAACTAAAGCCAAAGTGGCCAGTCGACCGTTTATTTATTTGTTGATTCAAATTTTGTTTACATTAAATCGCAATTGCAGTTTATGTAATTTCAACAGGGATGGTTTTTTAAAATCTGAATTTTTTAATCGCCACTTTGGTCTAGCGGTCCGGCATCAAAGCTGACTTCTTGAGGTTTCGGGTTCGATCCCTGGTTCGGAAAACAAAAAAATTAGGAAATCTATATTTTCAATTTGCGGTTGGCGATAGGCTTGCCACCTATCACATTGTGGGACTTGGTGTCTTCGGCTAGTCGTGGGTGCCCCAGTTGTGCCTCTGCCGCCCTCTACGGGGGTATGGGCGTGAATATAAGTAACTTTACTTTTAAATTAATTGTGAATAAGTTTCGTTCCTAATATGTAAACATGTTTGTATGATGATGCTCATTCGATTTTACGCACCGCATATACATTTCGTATAACTTCCTTTAAAGGATGTTTAAATATAAAATATAGAAACTCCATAAAAGCATGAAATAGATTATTACACTGTGCTGCAGGGGACGCCCTATTTTATAATTTCATAGACAACATGCGGATGTTTATACCATTAAAACGATGTCTGTATTTGGATTATATAGCGAAGAAATTTTACAAAATATACATTCTAGTTAACATATTGCTATTCCAAGTATGCCGTCATATTCAATTAGTCAACCCGGAAATTCAATTAGTCAATAGAAATTTTAAGTATGAGTTGGTTTTAGAGGAATGCCCAAAAAAACTTCTTTCACTTGGTTCTCAATGCTCTTTTCCAATCCTGCAAGAGGAGTGCGAAATGTGAAGTATTGGCATGAAGATACGTATGTGTATGTCACTAGGCCTGTACGATCTTATGTTTCTCTACATTCCAGATTTCAAGCTATTGAGTTAGTTTATACTGAGGGCTGTTTGTTATGTTTGTAATTTATGACTTGGAAAAAATTAAGTACAATGTGTGAAGCACATACTGGGTACAAATTTAAAAAAATACAAATAACAAATTAAATTGAGTTTAATGAATTTTAGCCCAATTGACATTTTAATTCAATTCCCCGCGGGGTCGAGCTAGATAAAAAGTAGTCTATAACTATTATCAGAACATAAAGTACATACCTACTAGCTAAATTAAGTTACGATCGCTTAAGTAGATTCAAGGTGATGGTGGTCGCGATATAGACAGACAGACACACAAAAATTCTAAAAATAGGTTATTCTACCCGTTTTTGTCGTCCACAGCATTTTTTTAATATCTTCGTTGTATAGGAATTCACTCTTCTAAAGTTTTGTTATGAGAATGGATTTAGTTGAGTAAATCTGATTCCATCAGAACATCCCAAATTTCTGTTTCCTAGGACGCGTAAACGCTTATAGCAGTAGTATTATTCCCATGTTACTAAATATCCCCCATAAAAGCAACTTTATGGCACACCTAGTTTTCTTCTTCCAGTGACGATTAGTATTATAACTATTACAGAAATAATATTGTTTTGAGAGCTTCTGCAACCCCCGTGGTTTTGTAAATTTCTCTATTAATTAGATTTTAGTTGAGCATTGTTTTTCTTTCAGCTTTAATTATCCTAGATGTACAATGTTAATAACAACGTTTTCTTGATCAAATATACCGAACTTTCATAATTCATTTTCATCACAATTTTCAAAACAAAATTAATTTATGATTCCTCAAGAACTGCGTAAAAAGGCAACGCATTTGCACAGACTGTACTATCGCGTCATAAAAAAATCTACTACGCTTAATCCAATAGAATTTCCTACAAATATAGAAATTTTAAGTATGAGTTGGTTTTAGAGGAATGCGCTAAACAATCCTCTTAAAAGCAGTCGAGATAATAAAATTCTCAATAACTGTCCAACGCGTGGTGATGCAATGTCGCGGTATGTGGTTTACTCACTACGATGACTTTTAACGTCTAAATTGTATTATTTATTGGTACAGTTGAGGAATTTGAAGCATGTAGCGACGTTACTCAGACCGTACGTGTTTCGTGTTCCCCTCCAGTTAAAGATATATGTTCACATAGAATATGTTTTAACATAGAAGTTTGCCTTTATAATTTTTAACCGAATCTAAAAAAGAGGAGATTCTCAATTGGACTATAAGTTTGTTACGTGATTACTTGGCTAAGTATGAACCGATTTTGATTATTCTAATTTTAGAAAGATAGGTCATGATTTTGTGGTGGTCCAAAATTTTATGATCATGACTAGTGGTTTTTCAGTTTTAGTTAATAATGTATACCTATATTTTTGTGTACGTAGACTAAGGTCTAACGATAAGTCGTTGACAAAGAGTCGTTGATGTATTTAATAAAACTTTTATTGAAATATGATTTACATTTCAATAAAGGATCCATCCGATACCTAGGTGCCTAGGCATACGTCGGCGATATCACAAGGTTTTCGATTCCGTTTCCTTATGTATCGATGGATAAATCGTATCAGCTGGAGTTCCTATGTACGTATCATCCCTAATTTTTAAAAAAAAAACGGGGAAGAAGTTCTCAGTTCGACATATGCTTTTTTTATAATTAACATAATAATTAATATCTCTTGGGCTTTTTAGACAAATCTAATAATAACTCAATCATATTCATACATCTGGCGGCTTTGAAGATATCTTCTTCTCCTCTTTATTATATATATCTTCTTATATATAAAAATCAATTGCTGTTCGTTAGTCTCGCTAAAACTCGAGAACGGTGGAACCGATTTGGCTTATTTAGGTTTTGATTTATTTATGGAAGTCCAGGTAAGGTTTAGAAGATAAGAAAAAAGGAAAATAAAAAAAAACAAATTTTCTTACACAAACTGAACGGGTGGAACGAAGTTCGCCGGGACAGCTAGTAAATAAAACTTGCATGATACAAACAAAGATTGTAAAAACGTAGCCTTTGCTTGCAACCGGGTAAAATATTTTTTGCGGTAGTGTTTTTTTTTTGTAAACAAAGTTTTTTATAAAGATAATTATAAGAACTTAAGGATACATATTTAAATAGGTATTAAAACAATAGACCTCTTCCTCAACCAAAGAGATAACTTCGAGGTCGAATTTTTAATAGCGCGTTATTTTATAAAGTACTAGCTGTTTTCCCGCGACTACGTCAGCGTCGAATAGTTATGCTTTCCATTCAAACATTTATTCGATATATTCATATTAGAGTCCTTTGGGGGCTACCTTACCTATTCCTGCCGCCATTACGACAGAGATTGCCGTTGACGTATTCCGGTTCGGAGGATAAGGTAGCCGGTAAACTTACTGCGCCAGGCCCAACATCTCCGTCTCAGGTTGGCAACGCATCATTACCGATTATCACCAAATTTCCGATATGAGAATAGGCTACTATCTATATTTCATAGCCCTGAATGATAACCGTGTCTCACCCCAATTTTTTTAAAAATACAAAATTACAAAAAAAAATAGGACATGTTCCAGGTCAGCTAGTATTAATATGGAATTTGATTCGAATTTCCGATAGAATAGCTGGTAACATAACTGCTGCGAGAGGCTCACCAATCTTGGGTTAGCAAACTGATAAAGACGTTTGTCTGTTTGTATGCCTTACAACTTTGCAAAATTGACCACCGGGATGAGCCGCTGGAATAGTAAAATATGATGCATAAGATTGATGAACTTTCAAACCAAGTAGAAGATGAGACATCTTCCAAGACAAAAATGTGGTTGTCGCGTCGCACAGCCGAAGTCGCAGACAATACCTAGTCTCTAGAATTATCATTTTCTGTGCGTTATCAGTGGCACGTTTCCTCCTCATAGGGTTACTCCTTTGAATCGCAATCGTCAAAGCATGTCAGGGCTACCACGTACTGGCTCGAGTATACATGGTGCTATTTATTATGCAATATGAAGGTCGCGGTACTTAGCGGGGCGCGGACTTAGGGTCAATTCAAACGAACGTTTTTTACCAAAAAATCTATGATTTCTTCTTTTCCTAACTTAGTTTAAAGAGTTTACTATTATACTCCTTACTAACTTAATGTTTCTGGACAGCAAATTTTACCCCTACAATGTGTTTGATTGCTGTTTTCTAAACTCATTTTTTTTATAACCTAACTATTAACATAAGCGAAATATATGTATATTGTACACTTAAAAATATCAGTTCAATGCTTATAGAACTAAACAAATAATGAAAACCTTGAAATATTAATAATAGGATGTTGCATTAGTGAAGAAATGATAAGTGTACTGAAGTTTTTCTATGTATTATTTTATATTTCTCTATGTATGTCTGTCGTCTGACTAACAACCGTATCCGTAACCGTCATAGGGTTGTTTCGCCAATTCGCGTCCACTTAGTGGAGTTTTCAGGTTTGAGGTAAAATATAAAAGTGTTCTACATCTAGTTTTGAATTAACTACTATTGTAACCCATCCGTAGTATAGTCTATTTGAGGATGAAGCTAAGTTTTAGCTTAAATGTGTAGTGATTATTTTTTAATAACTAAAACAATCGAAATCAGACGATTTCGCCAGTTTGCGTCCACAAAATCCAGATCGCGTCCACCCATGGACCAGTTTGCGTCCACAAACTTATAAAAGGATTAAGGGGAGATTTTATTTAAAAAAGTATAGAAATGTTGGGTTTTAAGTCTTTCTTTATAAATACACATGTTCATGCCTAGTCCTTACTGGGTTGGCAGAGAATATCGAGTAACAAGTGTCACTAGCTTCCTTCACATTACTATAAATTTCTATAAATTTTAAAGAAAGAAAAAATTTCGCCCCAGACAGGATTTGAACCTGTAACCTTTCGTCTCAAGCCGACGAATGCTCTAACTAATTGAGCTACTGAGGATTCAAGTCCCGTGGCGAAATTTTTAATTCCTTTAAAATTTATAGAAATTTATCCCAAGCACAGGGCAAGTGCTAAATAAAAATACGTTGCGAGAAACGAGAGTTATGGCCATTCTAAAATGTGAATTTCATCTGTAATGATGAACTCATTTGGTGGGTACTCAGAATTGTGTATCTATAGGACATAACTACCCGCGTTAACGGGTTAGAAAGGAATTAAAAATTTCGCCAGGGGACTTGAATCCTCAGTAGCTCAATTGGTTAGAGCATTCGTCGGCTTGAGACGAAAGGTTACAGGTTCAAATCCTGTCTGGGGCGAAATTTTTTCTTTCTTTAAAATTTATAGAAAATTTATCCCAAGCACAGGGCAAGTGCTAAAATAAAAATACGTATGCAAAATTGACCACCGGGATGAGCCGCTGGAATAGTAAAATATGATGCATAAGATTGATGAACTTTCAAACCGGTCAAGTAGAAGATGAGACATCTTCCAAGACAAAAATGTGGTTGTCGCGTCGCACAGCCGAAGTCGCAGACAATACCTAGTCTCTAGAATTATCATTTTCCGTACGTTATCAGTGGCACGTTTCCTCCTCATAGGGTTACTCCTTTGAATCGCAATCGTCAAAGCATGTCAGGGCTACCACGTACTGGCTCGAGTATACATGGTGCTATTTATTATGCAATATGAAGGTCGCGGTACTTAGCGGGGCGCGGACTTAGGGTCAATTCAAACGAACGTTTTTTACCAAAAAATCTGTGGTTTCTGTTTTTCCTAACTTAGTTTAAAGAGTTTACTATTATACTTCTTACTACGTATTGGTTGTGCCTAATAACTACGTAATATCCATCGTTTAAATAATGTGTTTGTAATTGTAATCATAGAAATATAATATGTGTTTGTCGAAACAGAGTTTATTGCCTACGTTTTGCCTTTATCTTAATCGTTTCTTATGATGATTGATTCGTTAGCTTAACGTTTTTGGACAGCAAATTTTACCCCTACAATGTGTTTGATTGCTGTTTTCGAAACTCATTTTTTTTGTAACCTAACTATTAACATAAGCGAAATATATGTATATTATACACTTAAAATATCAGTTCAATGCTTATAAAACTAAACAAATAATGAAAACCTTGAAATATTAATAATAGGATGTTAATGCAACATCCTATGTGTGTGAAGTGAAGAAATGATAAGTGTACTGAAGTTTTTCTATGTATTATTTTGTATTTCTCTATGTATGTCTGTCGTCTGACTAACAACCGTATCCGTAACCGTCATAGGGTTGTTTCGCCAATTCGCGTCCACTTAGTGGAGTTTCCAGGTTTGAGGTAAAATATAAAAATGTTCTAGATCGAGTTTTGAATTAACTACTATTGTAACCCATCCGTAGTATAGTCTATTTGAGGATGAAGCTAAGTTTTAGCTAAAATGTGTAGTGATTATTTTTTAATAACTAAAACAATCGAAATAAGGCAATTCCGCCAGTTTGCGTCCACAAAATCCAGATCGCGTCCACCCATGGACCAGTTTGCGTCCACAAACTTATAAAAGGATTAAGGGGAGATTTTATTGAAAAAAAATATAGAAAGGTTGGGTTTTAAGTCTTTCTTTATAAATACACATGTTCATGCCTAGTCCTTACTGGGTTGGCAGAGAATATCGAGCACCAAGTGTCACTAGCTTCCTTCACATTAATTACTTTTTTCACTGAGACTGTGATGGAAAGAGTTGGCCCTGGGTTAAATTGCCCATGGAATGTCAACTTAGGTCTCTCCGGGCAAATAAGTATGTCCATCCAATTTCACAATGTATGTCTGTACTGGCAATCTTTCATCTGCCATTCTCACAACATGAATGAACCAACGGAACATGCCCTTACTCATTATTGTACCAACACTTTTTTAATCCAATCTTTCTCGGATCTCACTGCTACGAATGATGTCAATCAAACTATCTACCCCTGCTAAAAGCACTACCTGAACAAACAAACTCAATTGTTTATTCCAGCACTACTATGTCTACTAAAACTCTTGAATACGTTCTGGCTACATCTCTTTCATGTGCTATTTTGGTTTCATTTGCATTCAAATGTAGGTACGCCTTTTTCTTTCCAATCGTCATTCATTAGTTCATTACTGTTTGCAGCTCAGATGATTTGGAGCCCAAAATCACATCATCAATTGTTTATAGCAGGCAGGTCACCACGAGGTCATATAATTTTTCTTTTTTTCGCATCCACGATATCTTAATTTTACAATACAGACATTTTAAAGTATTTAAAGGATCTGCAGGTAGTCAATTTTCTCTCAGAGATTTCACATCGAGCACGTCCATTTTATAAAAACTTTTAGTTTCCTTCAATTTTTTTCTCAACTGTTTTTACCTATCGTGCTAATTCTTTCGTTCCTGATATGCTCTTTATCTTTATTAATTTCTAATGAAAACATCGTCATCCGTGATAGAACATGTGCCCGGTTGGCAATAGGTTTGCCATCTATTGCAATATAGAACTAAGTATCTTAGGCTGATCGTGCGTGTCCTAGTTGCACCTTTGTCAACTTCGTTGTCTTGACGTATTTAAAATTTATCATACAGCTGTTTGTGTATAAGTGGAAAAGGCAGAAACAGTTTAATGCGCTTGTTCCCTTCCGGAGCGGTGGTGGGTACTATCCCCGATGGGATTATACAATGCACTCTACCTGCTACCACCTATCTAATTCTGATTTTATAGAACAATTTATATATTATAATTACTTAAGATTTAGTATTTAAATAAACAAGTGGACGCAAACTGGTATATAGTATAATCCGTCCATCCAGTTTGCGTCCAGATAAATTTCGACATCTATACCATTTTACCAAATGTTACCATAATTATGTGGACGCAAATTGACTATTTTGAATAAGCATAATAATAATAATAATGGTAAAAACAAAATAAAACCCCATCCTTATAACATATTTCTTTATTGTAAAATAAAGGATCAAGTTAGAAATAGTGAGACGTGTTCGTGTCCACCCTGGACGCAAACTGGCTAACTCGTAAAATTGGTATACCAGTTCGCGTCCACCTCATTTTAACTTTAGAAAATACAATAATTAATCAAAATCATCATTATTTTTATTTTTTTAGTCATTTTCAAGGTCTAGAAAATAACACAATCTTTAATTAAACTTAAAACACTGAAAAATTACGTATGAAACGCGCGCCGGTTCACTATTTTTTTACTAAAATTATGGCTATTTACACAACTTTTGTGTATAGCTAAGATTTTTTATTTTTTTTAAACAGGAAATATTATGCGAACAGTTCTTTTGTCTGCGTATGTGTGTTTCTAATATATTTTATTATTGGCAGAAACGACTTTTGATTTCCCTAGTTTGTTAGGACACTTATTTTTAAGGGTTTTTCAAACGGTGTCCGCGAAATGGATGCCAACAGGCGAACATACCTATACTATATACAAATTTGATAATTTCAGTGTCATCAATTTTTTTTAATTTATCGAGTGACATCTGCTAATTGATTTCGCTTGTTTATTGTTAACAATATGTATGCGAACCAAAAATTTGTTGAATGGTTTTGTCCAAAATGTGTGCTTTTATAATTATTAACAAATTTTGTCTTAGCGACGACATAAAATGTCCGACCCTGCAGGGTCGGACATTTTATGTACAACATATTAAGAACAGTATTTTAGGTCATGTCATTTACGTAGTTTTCGCGGAAATGAATTAGTAACGAACCGAATAAAAACGTTGAACTGCGCTTAACCTTATGTAGTACTGCATTGTTTTCTGTTGAATCATATATTTTCGTTACATTGGTTTTGGTGCTATATTCAAATTTATGCAGTCTTTTAGCAGAGGTCGGCATAACGGGTGTGAAAATTCAGATTACCCTAAATACCTCAGAAATAATGCGATGCACCGAAAGTAAGGTCAAAACTACATTTGGCAATACTGAAACGCAATTTTTTTTTTAATAATATTAGAATAAATTATAATATACATACGACTATCCACAACATTAATTTTATTTCGATGTTAGTTAAGTATTAAATTATTTATTTTTGTTTTTGAGTAGTAATATGTTATTATTAGTTATATGGATGAAAAATTTTGATAAAATTTTTTTTAAACAATAACAAGAAGTAAGGTTGTATTTTTTTCCAATGGTAACATTGTAACATCTAAGTAGATTCATCTTGATAAATATTTGTACTCTTTTTTAACCGACTCTAAAAAGCGAGGTGGCTATATTCGACTATATTGTGTGATAAGTTATCGATCAACCACATGGCTATGGTAAGAGACAACCGTGACATGTATAAGGTCCTTCCAAAAGTAGGTATTTAAATGTTAAGACAATGTAAAGTACTAGCTGTTAGCCCGCGACTTTTTCAGCTTAGAATGGTTACGATTTCCATACAAACATTCATCTTCTAATAACCCTTTGGCTGCTGATTTTTTTTAAAAACGAAATCTTTAGCTATAAATGCAAAATTATGTAAGAAAGGCTATCATCAGGTCTCCGAGTATTTGGAAGACGAACACGCTTGGGAATAGAGATAGCAATCTAGCACTGCAATTTGTAATGTAATTTGTCATTTTTTATTCAAGTTAAAATTAGATTGTAATTTATATTTTTGAAAATGAAAAAAAACACAAGCCCGCAGAGTTTCTTTCGCCGGATCTTCTCACTGTAAGGCCGCGATTCCGGTCCGGTGGTAGTTTAAAAAATGTTGACTCGCACACCACTCGTATGGTTCAAGTAAATATTTTTTTTCTAATTCTGATTCTATCCAAATCAAATTTCATCTAAATGGGTTTAGTTGATTAGCCGTGTAAAAGCAAACGACTGACAAGCATACTTTTGCATTTTAGTTAGCATGGATATCTAATAAGAAATTGGCCTCAAACGACTTTTGTTTTTTCAATGTTATGGTAGGTACGTTTCCGTTTCTTTATTTGCTTTACATTGAAAATCTAAACTCTTCCATTAAAAAAACACTTGTTCTATAAATGGCGTACCTGGTACCTATTTACTCAATTATTTACTGACTTTACTAAGTAAAATGGAATAAAACATTTTATATGATGTTATTCAAATAAGAATAGGTGACATAATATTCAAAAACCTAGAACCTAGAGTCACTTTTTTGTGGAAGATTATAATTAATATCCCTGGACAAGTCACACAAATTGAATTTAACACCAAAGTAAGCAAAATATTTGCTTGTGTTATGGGTGTTAGTCAACGACAGTAATACATACAAATACGCACATAAATACAAACCAGTATAAATTTAAATGCTAACCCAGACCAGGAATGCACACATCTAAATGTTTATTACACAAATGTCTGCCCCCGTCGGGAAACGAAACTGAGCTTCGCTGTTGAGTGTTGGTCGATGGAGTTAAAAATATGTGATGAATACTGTCTAAAAAATTTAATAACTTTTTAAGAAGGACCTTATATACAATACAGGTGTTGTTGGTGTGTCTCTACCCCCTGACTGGGTTTTAAGCCAATTGTACAAGTCTACCGGCTACCCTACCCACCGGATTGAAACGGGACACTGTCATTATAGCAGCAGGAATAGGTAAGGCGGTGAATCTCTAACTGGCCGAATTGCAAGACGGCACTCTGCCATGGGTGGTCGTATTAGTAATGACTAGATTTCGAACAATTTCTTACATCTTTCGAGCTGCCTGGTAGGAAGGCAAGCGTTTTTTTTGTGAATAAGCCTACGGTGAATCTGATGGTAAGAGACGAGAGAAAGGAGTCCAATTTTTTTATTAGGTTGAGCATATGCTTACATCTTACTAGCTTCCTGTAGGGTTACTCTTGAAGCTCGATTCGTGCAATATTGGGATTTGGAATCGAGTCTGCAACTTTAGGTACTCTTGAAAACAATACCGGTGAATTAATAACATTTGGTTACTAATAAACAACAAATTATTTTATCGGATTTGTTGAATTTATTTGTAATTAAATGTTAATAGTCCACTAGTACTGTGTTCGAAAGTAAAATGGAATAAACGATTCCAATTTCCAATTCGCATGATATCGAGATTCAAGAGTAACTCTACTGGTAAGAAGGCAAATGGTTTTTATGTGAACAAGCATACGGTTCACCCGATGGAAAGAGACGAGAGAAAGTAGTCCTATTTTTTCTATTATGCTGAGAGGAGCAGGCATCTACTGACCTATAGGTTTATGTCACTCACTGCCTTTCGAAAAGCTGTAATATTTTGCTACTGATTTTATTATTAGAGTTCGTGTTTTTTTTTTAATTTTGAAACAGCTTGATATTGGGGTAACTATTTTAGGGAGAGTCCAATTCAGCCCCATAGACTCTCTTGATACGATTTAAAATGTACTCTATCTATAGGCAATACAACACAGAATCCCTAATCCCTATAAAAATCGTAACAAAATCTCCTTCCTGGCTAGTGTTATTGTAACTATGGTAGCTCCATCTATCAAACATTTTAATAAACTGCCTTTCAATGTGGCTCTACATTGTTGTTTTGCTGTCTCGATAGATGGCGCTAGCTGGTGCGTTTTTTGTATCTTATATTTTTTCTCTTACCGTGACTTGCGCTAAGTAAAAGTATTGTTTTTTTTATTGCGACAAAACAGCAATCAAGCAGATGTTTTTCCTCTTGGTAAGAGACAGCTGTGGTTTCAGACACTATATACAGGGTTGCATCTAAAGCACCATCCAAATTTTAAGGAACGGTCCGAAATGAGTTTAAAGTCTGGTAGACCTAATGTGTAATTGTTGGAATACAACATTCTCATGGTTCCGGGAATAGGTAAGGCGGTGTATCCCTACCAGTGTAAGTTACTGTACAGCACTCTAGTACCAGAGACCTTGCTGGTAATGATCTATTTAAAATATGCTTGCCTTTCCTGATTTGCCAACCAGGGCATGTAAGGCAGTGACTGACTGGCCCGTATCACCAAATGAAGTTCTTTTGTCATATTTCCGGTAACTCTATGTGATTAAATAGTCTTACTTTAAAATATACTTAGTTTATAAGTAAATATATAGGTATTTAAGTCTTCTCATAACTCACTTTTTCCATCTCTTTTCAACTTTCTTTATTCCATTTTTTATAAAACCTATTAAGTTCCATAGTAAAACGAGCACCAGCGCCGTAAGAATGGGACGACTCCGTCAGTAGTGATTAGATACGTAGTAGCGTCCTGCGACGGTTGTCCCGTATTTGTACAACTTATATCCCTCTTCCTGTCGCAACAACCGGTGCTTGCCATTGTCGTGTTCACATTTAGTCTTAGGACAACACAGCAAAATTAACATTTTTGGTGTCTATAGACGACGTGTATTTCTTATCATCACATTATCCGTCTATCCAGAGATTAGTAATTATATATATTGTATTTGGTCTATCTTCGGGTTCTATAAAAAAATGAGTGTCTTAGTTAATAAAACAAGTCGAGTTTTTCAGTATAAATAAAGTATTTCTAGTACAGTTAGGCACCAAACTAGCAATTTGTCTGTCAATGTATGGAATGCGGAACAGTACAATCGCTTCCCGCACTTTCGCTGCAAACATCCGCCTTCCGCACCGACAACTGTTTACGTATAATCAAAACATACCTGTACGTTTTTTGTAGGGTTCCGTTGGCAAATAGCGATGTTAGGAATAATTTCTTCCTGTCCATCTTTTTGTGAGCTCTATAATAGATTATAATGTTGGTTTCCTTCGTCTCCGTCCTTTGTTGTTGAATACCTTTACTTACACGAAATGGCTTTGTGGTAAAGTGGGAGTGGGAAAAGTTCAGGAAATTCTAAATGAAAAGTGAAAATTGAGGTCTTTGCCGTCTGGCGAACAGGCCTACAGAAAAGAAATATAAAAGTTATACTGTTTCAAAGAATTCTAAATTTAAAAATTAATTACTAAATCATATGTTAAACCGTTCTGACCGAATTCCCAGTATTAAAAACAACTATTCTGAATTTCAAAATTATATTTAATGTGAGACACCTGCGACTAGCCGAACTAATAAAATAAGAACACATTGTGGACAATGTGATAGGTAGGAAGTCTAACACCATCGGGCACGGGATCTTATCCCGGGCAAAATTGTTCTTATTAGTAAATTGAAAAAGCGTATTATTTTCTTTTTATTACTATCCGACCCGGATGTCGAACTTGGGATGTCAATAAGTCAAGTCCACCACCGGACCGATAGAACTCATAGGCAAAGGTAAAGGTAAATATTTTTTATTGCTTATCAACTATAAAAAATGAGGTGTCCTAAATAAAAGACATTTTTTAGGGAAACCACCTGCCTATATGTTATTTCTGGGTGACCCAGTTAAAACGGCGCCTTCGTTTAATCAAATTATGGCGACATCATTTTTGTATCATCGGTGGGTTTGTGGAGGGGGCGAAAGGAGGGGGGGGGGTAACATAGTGCGTGCGAGTTAATTTCCATTATAAATACCAAGTTTATCTGATGTTGAATAAGTAAAAGGCGGCCCGCGGCCACGGATGCGGCTACTGGCTTCACGCAACCCCAAATTTGAATACAATTACATTTAAACTGTATATTAAACTGGTTTCGACTTTTATTTTTGAAGATTCCCATACATTTTATATAAAGGCTGGCCTTATGTGTGCTACAAATATATTGATAACAGAGTGGTGTATTTAGTCGCACTGCTTAGGACTGCTTCAGAGACTGTTTAAATAGTCTCAAATTAAAGTTTAGTCTCAAATATATTTAATGTTTTTTTTTGTAACATGTCAAGGAATATTGTGAAACTATCCATTTTTTGTACCAGAAAAAACAGCATTTGAGTAAGAGGCTCTGCAGAGGATGTCTTGGATATTCCCAGCTATGTTACACTCGACCGTTTCGTTTGTCTAGTGGCTATCGTACACGCAGTGTAATTAACACTGACCAACCGCGAGGCTCGGGTTCGATTCCCGACAAGGGCAGGCATTTGTGTGATAAACATTTATGTCTGCATCTGGTCTGAGTGCTTATTAAATTTATTCAGGTATATATTTAAGAATTTCTATGTATTAGTATCGTTGACTAACACCCATAACACAAGCATATAATTTGCTTACTTTGGGGCTAGATTCAATTTGTGTAACTTGTCTAGTAAAAAAAGTACAAGTGGGTAATATACATTATGTGTTCATTACATTTGTAGATAAGATTTAATGTTTTGGCGATCATATCCGCTAGTTAAATAATCTAGTAATTTAGTTTTAGGTGGATACTCCAATGATAGCAGCCTTGTTTTGATTTCCGGTTTAGCAGATTAGGTAGCAAACGAGGCTTAATATTCCAGCCTAAGGTTGGTAACGCCTTACTGTTCTGTCGTCCTGTGTGTGTGCGGATTTCATCGCGGACAAATATCCGTGTTATGTACATTTAGAGCTTTTATTGGCTTATTAATAGAACATGTTACTTTCTTAGATACAATGTAGCGTTCCATAATGGTAAAAGAATTTTGACGTCACTAGTTTTTGAGTTTATTCTTAGCAAACATCCAAAAAATATATTTTTTTATAATATTAGTGTATATTGTTGTCTGTCTGTATGCGGAGTCAATAATATATTCAAACGGCAGCGAAAGGATGTGTGTAATTCAGTGGCGCGCATGCGCAGAATGGTTTAGCTCGGGGGGCAGTTTACTGGCACGCATATCGATTGTACGTACAAGTGGGGCCAGGGTCCTGACCGGATATTTCAACCATTTTTTTGCAAATCAAATTTATAACATGAAATCGCACGAGGATTGCGTATTTTTGATATAATGGCGAGCACTGACGTTGTTGGCAAATGCCAAAAGCGGTGGTAGCCAGTCGGGTGAGCCTGTGCATCCTGCTAAGGATTCTCCAGAAAGATGTAGCACACGTACTTCACGAAAAGCTACATAAACAATGTTTGATCGAATCTAAAGACTATTTGAAAAAAACTAGTCATACCTAGGTACATAATTTTAAGATACTACATTTCATTAAAATTGGAGAAATAGGAACAAAATATAACGTCTTAATGTCGCGTAAGCTAGTACTATAGAAATGGATAATGTTTATTAACCGACTCCAAAATTCAAAATTCAATCCAAAAGTTTCACGATTACTCCGTCTGTAGCCATCCGGTTTCAATGGTACTTTTTTTGAAAGATAGTTTATCGAAGGTCAAGGATAAATTGTCCCAAACTAATTTTTATTATGAGCCGACTAGTGGTTTTTGAATGTATTTATTAATAAGTGTAACTCCAAAACTACTAGTAGAATTTTGATAAAATTTATGCGGGACCAGTTCGGAACCATTTGCTATCTTTCGAAGAAATAATTATTAAATCGAGACATTGTACCTAACGAAATAGTCGAATTTTGCAATTTTACTTCGGGGATATGGGCGTGAAGATACTTTTAGCACCGGATCATAACGCGGCGATTCGCTGTAGAACCAAGCGAGTTTGGGTTTCTATAGTTTTTTTTTAATGTACGATATGCATGTATTTCTTGCCCTGGATGTTTATTGAATTTATTACGATATTTATTATCTAAGTACGATTCAGTATCACATATCATAAGCATTATTATAAATTCCTTTATTAATTGCAGTTCGAGCAATACGTGTTATCTGTATTACAATTTCAAAAAAGTGTTGGATATTATGTGTTTAGCAATTATATCAGAAAAATAAATCAGGCGTATCGTAGAGTACGAAATTATGTAGAGCACTTGGTTCCCTCTGACTACCTACATTTTTACTTCTTATCGTAGTAAACTGACTCTCATAACGGAAAAACATAACTAGGTACATACACATACATACATATCTTCAAGTAAAGTCCCTTACGGGATAATCAGAAAGTATCGAGTGCCAGACCTCACGATCCTGACAAACCTGTCTAGCTTCATTACCCTTTCATACAAACACGCCGGCCAGTTTCGGAGACTCTTGACACCACCCTCGGATAATATCCGATTGATCTGATCGTGGAATGTCAACCTTAGTCTCCCCGGTATTATATATAGGCTCTATATGCGTTTTCTGGCCATTGCTATCTGGTAATGAAGATGATAGAGTCGTACACTCTATATTAATTTTTTGAGCCACTCCTCGCTTTAAAATAGAATGTGACCATGGTGGGAACTTTGCTGAATACAAACTAAACTTATTTTAAATGTATGGTATTTTTTTCCAATGAAACGAAAACAGAAGAGAAAGAAAGAAAGAAAATTATTTTTTTGCGGAATATGTGTGTAAATGAGATGTTACAAAAATATTTAAGTATACAACATATTCTATCATATTTTGGTGTGCAAATATTTTAATATTAATGAAATAATATATTATTTAGTTACATACACTTTAACTTTAAGCCAATTATTTATATTTATAACTTGTAATTATTTGAAAAATTAAATTTATTTATTTGCTGAAAATGTATGTTAAAAGCTGTTACAAAAGATATTTGTTAATACCAACATATTCTACCACGTTGTGGTGTGCAAATATCTTTAAAATTATACAAATTTATTATTAAGATTTATAACATATTATGTTTTAATCTTTCAACAAAAAATTTAAATATAGAGCTGAAACATTTTAGACATGTCAGATTATTCCGGACCTGTCTTCTTGTGACGATTTTAATCAACTTGAATAGGTATGGATTAATCGCCTAAAAATGCAATGCCATAATAAATAAATGTTTTTTTTCCTTTTCTTTTACTATCGTTGAACAAAGACAGCGATAACTTAAAATTAGTTTATTGAAAGCACATTAAAATTACTGTTTGTTACTGTTTAATTAGAGATGTAAAGGCGACAGAATTAGTGATACCTACCCAAGTTGCTGTACAGCATTCTTTCCCTGTGAAATTGAAGAATATATTCTAAAGAGAAGTAACGTCAACTGAAAGATTGGTACATTATTTATTATATGACCAATCGTGTTTATTGTATTACCATAACCTTTGTTTGTTGCATGAACCATTTTTGTTTGTCATAGTCTTTATTTTCTGCTATTCGATATGTTTCATGTGTCATGGCGGAGTGTTAACATATATACTAATGTTTAATATGTATATATTGAGGACTTACGGTTTTTTTTACTTTTACTTTTTAAATTGTTTAACTGCTGTGGGTCTTCCGTGTCAAATAAATAAATATTAGATTTATTCCGGTATTGATTCAAGTATTTCTATCTATTCGTTCCGTTAACTAACACCCATAACAGAAGCTTATACCTAATTTGCTTACTTTAGTGTTAGGGTTTTTCATTGTTTCATTTACAGACACTGACAGAATTTCAAAGTAACGAAGATTTTCAATAATTTCGTAGATATACACTAGTAAAATAAACATGGAATTCCACCAAGCGCCGACAATGGATAATTTGATTTCTGAAAGGTATTTCTTGAAGAAAGTGATTAGATTTTTAGAGTTCTTTTAAGCTTTCTTTAATTTTGGTCGATTCTATTTCTATTCATCTCAGACTTAATTAAAGAAGCGGCGCCAACAGTGGGACTACCTGTCGGCAGTCCTTTGGCTCGCCTCTATTAGAGACTAAAAAACTTAAGAGTATAGCATAGCTACGACATTTTAATGAACTAGCTATTGTAGACAACGCAATGCTATAACTTATGTCATTTTTCAAGCAATTAAAATTCCTTTAAAGCTGCTGTAATTAAATTCAGTAAAAGTGCAAAATGATTAATTGACAGCAGGCCTCGCAAGGAAAAGTATTCCTTACCTAATTTTATCATTGGAATATAATAATAATAAGATAGTATAAACAAGTAAAACAGCTTGGATGATTCTAGCGGCATGAGTTTTCACTCAATTTGTTTTCTTTTAACTATAACATTTCAGTTTCTATTTTTCCCTATATTTATAAAAAAGCGTGAGTGATGTAAAGTGTTTTATCTTAAAGAAACCTCCACGAATCTTGTCTGCAAAATATACCTGATGATTCATTATTTGATTAGTTATGATGGATGACGTACAATATCTGTATATGTAAAAATAATAAACTCAATTTTTCTTAGTTTGTTGTATATAACAATACACATTACTGTAGAATACAATTTCTTATTAATATGAAAACGTGGATCCTACTCCTGCACTATCCAATTTAATGCCTCTAGCAGGTTACAGAGCGCGGCAACTTCTCACAACTCGCCCCTGCCCTCCCCTCCCCCGTATTAAAATAAAACACAACCTTCAAAGGATACAACCATCGTAATCTTATAAAAACAAATTGGTTACTCTAATTTAAACCTTAATACTTGATGTTAAAAATCGATTTTGATGTAATAAGTTACAGATCGTTTTACTTTCAACTGCAATCCGTTATGTAAGTTATGCTTGGAAGAATAGAGTGTGGAATTGAATTTCATATACGAAAGGTTCTGAAGGCGTCTGAGGGATGAGGAGTGAAGAGTATTCATTAATCCCCTCGCCCTGGGCTCACGCACTTTCATGAATGGACCAAACAGGTTGATGCACATATCCACAGGATGATAGAAAACTTAGATTTTTGCTTAAAATATGTTTTCTGTTCAATGTTCTTAGTAATATTGAAGTACTGGAAATATTTATAATATTAAAATGACATTAAGATAGGATATCTGTGAATTGCCTTGAGTACTGCTAGATATTTTAAATATATTCAAACGTATTGATTGTTATTATACAAGAACTTGCAGGCACTGTTTCATGTTTGATTTTACAATATATGAAATAATAGACCTGAAGATTGAAAAACATAAAAACAAAATGTAGTAAGTAAAACAGTGCATATGCATTCATACATATTAAAAAAGTGCATTCATACACATACATCCTCTACTTATGCCTCTTGTTTGAAATCTATCTGTAATTATAATTAATCTGACACATTAATTCAGATTATACCTAATGTTTACCTAAAGAACAAAATGCATGTGATTGTGGTTCGTCAATTTCTTTGTCCACAAGATCGTGCCAAACTACCTTTTATCTGCATATTTCCAAGTAATCTTAACAATGGTCATTCAAATTTTGTGGTACTCCAAATATTATAATCGGTAAGAGCCAGGCTGGACGACTAATTTAACCGCGCGATTCTTGGAGCAACTTAACGAGTATATAATATGTAGGGTATATAAGGTTGTCCAAGTTTCGCTCTTTTCGCAGGAACCAGTTTTATCAGATATTTAAATATCTTAAAGGAACTTGGACTTGTAGCTAAGTTTTATTTGAGGTGCAATAAGAGCAGAGTCATATATTATATAAAAAAAATATAGCAAGCGGAATATTATACGTTTTGTAGCGGAATATGAACTAGTCACACTTTAATTCCTTTTTTAATGAGATTGGGGCAACAAATTTACATAGGTAACGTCTGGATAAAATACAAATTCGTATATACCTACAGTTCACATCCCGCGTATGTAGAGGTCCATAAACCTAATGTCGACCTATAAACACCCTGTGTACGGAGGCCCGAAGGAAGCGCCGCAACGTCCGGCCGCGTGGTGTAGCATGATGCTCTTTTTCGGTTTATTTTTTTGTTCATCTCATTTATTTATTCCAATGTAATCTCTTCCAGCTCATTTTTTATTCAGTCGACCTTCAGTGTTACCTGTGTTGAGAGGCCAAGGAGTTGTCCATCGATATTGAACAATCGTTTCATTTTTGTTAAGTTTTTATTTCACAACTTTCAGTGTTTACTTTTTTCTTTATAATTTTTTTTTAGTATTTATTATCTAAATTTTCTTCATAGTTTTTTTAAATCAGTGATTTTTAACAATGATATGAATGTGTTTAGTGTTAGATTGAATAATTTGTGCCGTGAAGATGGATTTGCCACATTATATGTTCCTCTTGGCTCGGACATCAATGCATAGTGACCTTCTCTCAATGGATCCACCTCATTCGCCTAAGTTTAATTTGCCTCTATGGCAGCCATGGGTTGCTTCTCCCCAAAAAGGTATTTGTTTATAGTCTTATGTTATACCTACCAAAGACCCTGTTTTAATTCTTCATTTACAATTGCAACCTATTTATTTCATTAACAATTTTATTTACAATTGCATTATATAGTTTGATCTATCTTGTTGTGAACTATTCGTCTAAATAATTTGATATGTTGACAATATATGTAAGAATTAAATAATACTTTTAGACCTTAAACAAATTCATGATCATTAATAATCAATCTAAAATAAAAGATTTTCAATTACCCCGGACAAAACCTACATATGATACAGCTAAAATCTCGACCTCGTTAGCTTTCAAACAAAAAATTCGCATTGAAATCGGTCATACCGTTCAAAAGTTACGATGTGACTTACAGACACAACGAGATGCCTACTACTTATAACTCCTTTTTTTTCCGTCTCGGGTCAAAAAGAAACAAATAACGACGAGCAATGCCAACTGCACGTAGTACAAGTACCTACTATTATATTATATTATTCTATGTGTAACTTTTTTCTCCATGGCAATTAATGTTTTTGTTGTAAAGAGTTAACTGCGTGGAAGTAACGGATGTTAGCTGGGTAGGTGTTTATATAACCCAGCTCACTTGCCTCATCTAAACAAAAAAATATAACATTTTCACCATGTAAATGGTCTAATTATTAAGAAAAAGGCAACGCCACTATTTTTCCTATGTGAATTGTTATTTAATACGGAATTTTGCCGGGTCAGCTTACGGCCAATGTTAATAATCAATCCTAATCCAAAACTTGCTGTCCAAGATTGATATTTTGATCCATTTTTATGTTATCGCTTGCCAATAACATATCTGTGGACAGGATAAATATGGCAATTAGGTATGGGAGAGGCCGGCGGATACGCAGCTATCTAGATTGCTTGAAATCCATTAGATTGAGATACATTATTAGCATTGGCCGTAAGCGTATATACAGTGTGTCCGGACACGGTCTAACGATAATTTAAGGATACAAAATTTTAGGTTATTATTGTATTTTTATTTCAAAAATGAATAGAGTCTAATATGAGGCTCTACATATATGACCCTTGCAAAAGGGTCATATTCAAACAGCGCTAATTTTTGAGTTATGCTATTAAGAACAATAGTTTTGATGTCAATTTGTAATATCATTAAGTATTAGGACAGTATTAAAAAAATATTATCGATGTGCTAGTTTCTGAAGTAAATTAAGAAAAATGAATAAGAGCGTTATTTTTTTTACTTAAATTAGCATTTTAATTTTTGTTAAGATATTTGATAGTCAAAGCTTTCCGTAACGAACGGAACTAAATACAGTAAAGGACAAACCATATTAACGTCTATACATAGATACCTACGATGAAAAAATAACTTACGATTTACGCTGAAAGAACTAACCATTTAAAAAAACATATAATAGGCTGAATTATTCAAATAAGTGTCTGTTGCTTTGTTACTTAAATACAAAATAAGTCTCTTAATTAGAATCTGTTTTTAAAAGTTACCAAAGCAATAAATAAAATAAAATTGTTCCATCCGTTCATGCGGGATGGGATGACCACGCGAACTTTGATTTTTTAGATTTATAGAATTCGTAATATAGTAGTAATCACTTAGATCACCTTAAATACGTCATATAAAGCATCAACTTCTCTTATTTTAACTTTCTCAATGAAACAAGAAAGAAAGATATATAAATTCGTAGACATGTCCAGGACATGTCAACTAGTGACGTTTTTAATCGACGTTTTCGGAGGAATTTAATAAAAGTCTTCAGGAATGTTATGTACAAACTAATCTGACTCTAAACATATTTTGTCTCTTTCTGTTACTTTCGTTGAAAGAAGATAGCGATAACTTAAAATGAGTTTAGTGAGTGCGCAACATAATAACCACCATTGTCTTCATAATTATTACAATCTCGTTTAATTAGAACAGTAAAAAAGTTACGAACTCCGTTACAACTTTGATAATTAAAAAACTTTGTTTTCACTGTTATTGTCTTCATTATTTTGTTAAAAGTTCTAAGTTTAGACAAAAGCAGACAGAGATAAGCATTAGACAAATATTTTAAATTTTATTTATAAAATTGTAGAGGCATTAAGATTTTCCAACTTTAAATATTGCCTCAGAATTCAGAGCTTCAAGTTTCGGACTGACGACTTTGACGAGTGGTGGTCATGTTACCAAGTTACCGTGAATGGTATTTCCAAACAGATACTACTTTGGAACTTCAAGGAAAGATCTTGCTCTTAACTGTAATGTCGGCATCTGTGATGCTTCTGGTTCTTGGGCGCTGGTGATCACTTACCATCAGGTGGACTTTTATACAGCCTGTTTACCTCCTCTTTTATAAAAACAACTGGTTATTAGGAAATATATATGTTGGTAATGTTTTTTTTACTTTCGCAGAACATCCTTTGGCTTGTCGACCTTTATTTCAAAAAAGTCGAATTGAAACTATATGCGCCAGTTGTAAACTAAGTAAATTTATTTTTCATTGTTACAGAGACCCCAAGCACGGCGTCTAGCGGCGAGTCAGAAGGGGACCGCACTCTGTCTCCAGAGGCACCGCGGACCCCTCAGCCGAAGGAACTCACTGGCAAATGGAGGAGGGAGCGACGGAACCGCCTTCCTGACTATAGACCGAAGTATGTTCTTATCAATGAATATTTGAAATTCGAATATGAATAGTCGAAATATAAATAAATAAAAATTCGATATATAACGCGCGCACACACACACACGCTTCACACATTCACACAATACGCACCTTTATACATTGAAAGTGTATGCTCGTAGGATGCTGAGTGACTACTGTGATACAATATTATATGTAAAATGTAAGTCCGTCATTGGTTGTATGTTCTGTTTTTAGGATATGTTTGTAGCTGTATAGCTACAAACATAGACTGTGGACTTTGTTACCAAATAAAAAAATGAAAATAAGCATTTATTTGTATTAGAAAAGTACTTTCTCATCACTACATAGTATGAAACGAAGTTGCTTTCTGCTGTCTGTCTATAGGTTGCACAGGTCTTTAAAACTGTACTGCCGATTATGATGCAGGCTTTTTCAAAAGATATGGTGATACAAGAGGAAGATTTATATGTATAGTAACATAGAAGTTCGTTCACTGGTCAACAAGCTGGGACTTCAAAATTTAGTAATGGGCGGCAAATCCTAAGTTTGCTGCCCATTCTCGTGATCAAAAAATTCACAACGTTCTCTATAGCCTCCTTAGTGAAGAAACTTTTTTTTTATGATATTGGAAGGCAAACAAGCAGACGGATTTCCTGATGGTAAGAAATTCACGCCACCTAGAGACACCAAAGATGGTTATGGTGCGTTGCCAACCTGTGGCCGGGATATTAGGACTCGAGCAAAAGTAAGTTTACCGGCCACCTTACCCTAGAAACCGGAACACGTCATGAGGTTATGGCGGCAGGAATAGGTAAGGCGGTGGTACCAATCCGGGTGAGTCGCTGCGAAACTCTACCACCTAGTCGGATGTCACGGTGTTAGTGACGGTAAGCCTATGCTCGCCTCTTACGAGCTGCCTTGCAGGCGGGCATATGGTCTATTCTGCAAAAGGAGCCCGGACCAACACGGTTGTTAACATTTTAAGTTCTTAGTGGGACAACGTGTTTTGTAAACTTTGTCCATGAAAAGGAACAAGCTGTTGCGTCGCCCTTCGTCGGAATATTCAAGTGAGTAAGATCTCTCGCAAGTTTCTGCGAAGATTTCGCGAAAAAAAAGCCAAGGTCTCATCAGTAGTTTAGCTCTTAATATTTTCAGAACATACACAACTGGTTGTGATTTACATTTAAAATTAACTGATTGTGATTAGCCGTATATACCAGAAAATCTAACAATGTTAGATTCTCCGTTTACTTTAGACAATCTCTAAAACGGCTAGAATTTTTTTTGACAGGTAATTCGCGAACAGATAGTCCTGTGAAGTTGTAAAAACTTCGCGGTTAGCAACAAATTAGCCATAAAAAAAGAACAGATAGCTTGCACGTTTGCGGGAGGTACAAAATAAAAATTTTGAAAAACTCAAATTTCGTATGTTATATAAATCTTCATAAAATATTGTGCAATTTGTTTATATATATTTTTTACCATTAAAATATATTAAAATTACATGAAGTATACATTTTCAGAATCTTTCTTTGAAGTCTTTAAAAAACTTTGTTTCCTTTTTTACAAAAGTCGCTAGTATTAAAACTAAACGAGTTATGACGATAGTGTATTAATCTTTTTTGTTGACAATGGTAGTTTATCTTACTTGTTTTTTTTTTCATAATTAAAAGTAAATTTCAAAATTACGTATATCTTGCAAGATAACTCTTCAAACGAATTTTTAAAAGAATCCAATAACCTGTTTTCGGAAATACTTTTCGAAATAGTCTATCCTTATTCGTCACTGATCCGTGTAGCGACATGGATTATCTTTATTACAGAGAAAATTCGAATTAGTTTACTCTATCCCTACTCTAAGTTTATTAATACTGAATTTGTGTTATGTCAACTTCGACTTTGTAATAACAAAAAACCTTTGTGTAGGTACTATAGTTAAACGTTATATTTTATGCCCCTTACTAATAACTTCACTTTTGTTAACAAAAAAATGAAGTTACACACCAGATCAACGGGCGCGTAAGTTTTATAAGTAAGGGGTTAAGTGTAAAAATGAACTTCATGGTGCAAAAAAAAGTATATTTATTTTTAATTAATTCATTGATTTTGACATTCGTGCTGTAATGTATTTCCAGGGAAAATGGGAAGATGGCGTTGCGGTCGCAATCGTTCAACGAGAGGCGAAGTGTCGCCGCCGTAGCCCGCACCCAGCACCATAGCGACGGCGAACTCTCCGACGAGGTGGACGATGTACCGGCCAATCTAATCTTGAATGTCATAAAAGGTAAATCTAATATATAAAATTCTCGTGTCACAGTTTTCGTTGCCATACTCCTCCGACACGGCTTGACCGATTTTGATGAAATTTGTGCTTATCCGGTATCTATGAGAATCGGCCAAAATCTATTTTTCATCCCCCTAAATGTTAAGGGTGGTCCACCCCTAATTTTTTTTTTGCAATTTTCAGACATTTTTTTTTATGATAGAGCATATTAAAGTATATACTACCCTAAATTTTCACCCTTTTATCACCAACCCCTATTTTTTAATAGTCATTTTTTATCCCGGGTCGATAACCGATCAATCGTCATTTAATTAGTTATATGGCAAAACAACGTTTGCCGGGTCAGCGTTGGCACTTAATCAACTATTACATTACTGGTGGTGGGACTTAATGTCTTCGGCTAGTCGTGGGTGCCTTGGTTGTACCTCTGCCTACTCTTCGGGGATATGGGCTTGAAGATATTTTTTTTTACTATTACTATTAATAGCTTGTAGTCGCACTTAAGCAGTTAGTTCAATTTTACGCAGAATCATCAGAACAAGTGTTAAGAATTCTTAATCATTTCGTATTTATTTGTTACTTTGTGGGACTCCAAATTCTTCAACAATTGTTTAATTTGTACAATCCAGCTAAAAGTACTTTCACATAAAATGAACGAAGTTGTTAAAAACTTTTTAGCGAAAAAAGTTACTTATTAAATTTGATTACAATGTAAACCAGACGTAAAATATTTATATTCAACTAGCTGTTGTCCGCGTAGTTAATGGACCACAGGAACATTTTTTCGGGATAAAAACCATCCTATGTGTTAATCTAAATTACTCTCTATAAGTGTGCCAAATTTCATGAAAATTGGTTCAGCAGTTTTTCCGTGAAGTAAGAAATAAATAGACAAACTTTCGCATTTGTAATAGTATCTTCACGCCCATATCCCCGAAGAGGTAGGCAGAGGCACAACCAGGGCACCCACGACTAGCCGAAGATACTAAGTCCCACAATGTGAAAGGTGGCAAGCCCATCGTCAACCGGGCACAAATCCTATCCCGAGCAACATTTTTTATTAGAAAATTGGAAAAACCCAATTTTCGTTTTGTTGCCCGACCCGGGATTCGAACCCGGGACCTCATGCAGTCAAGTCCAACAACTGAACCGCTAGACCTCAGAGGCGATCCAGGCAGCATTTATAATAGTACCTAAGATTTACGTTGACGTTTAACGTTTACGTTTTAACTTTACAATGCCATGGTCTTTT
>NJDC01003511.1:54813-65849 GCA_002245475.1 Calephelis virginiensis
ATTTCGTATTCAAAACAGTTTAAACACTAATGTTATATCCAAAGTTATTACGAGTTTAAAAATGTCAATGGAAACAAAACTAAAGTTTTACTACAGTAAAACAAAATTTTTTCAATAACTTCCGTAAAAACCTGCATTTAATAATGTATCATTACATAAATTATTGTAAATATATTGTAAACTAAGAAAAAAAGACAAGCCCGCTTAGTTTCTTGCCGGATCTTCTCAGTGTGCGGCCGCGTTCCGATCCGGTGGTAGATTTATTATTATATAGACGCGTCACAAGTGCCTCTTGTAGGTTTATGTGAAATAAAGATGATTTACTATTATTATTATTAATGTTACCTACATTTCTTCAGTACCATTTAGTTCGTTCGATCGCGAGCGTGGGACAGTGTCCGGTTATATCAAAATAATCATAAAATCAAAAATTTTGAATAGTCCCCAACATCACATCCTTAATGTGGTTAAGAAAATAGCTTTTGAAAATGTTATGAAACCTAACAATATAAATAAGCAACAATATCACCCAAACTAATAAATAATGATCCCTGGACAATTTACACAAATTGAATCTAACCCCAAAGTAAACGGTTATGTGCTTAGTCAACGATACAAATAAATTTTATAAACCACCACCCAGACCCGGAAATGCAGACATCTAAATGTTCATCACACAAATGCCTGCCCCCGTCGAAAATTGAATCCGAGCCTCGCGGTTGATCGGTGTAATTAGGCGTGTACGATAGCTACTCGACCAAAGAGGCGGTCTAAGTTTATTATGTGTTTGTTCTCAATAGTGCTTCATCTAATTTTGGCTCGCCGTAATAACCCAGAAATTTTGGAAAGTATGTTGCTCCGCTCTACAACGCTTGTAAATTTTGACCTATTTTATCCGCCAGGGTTTAAAAACCAATCGAGTTTGAATCACCCCGAGGCACCTGCGAGAGAAACAATATCCATCATTTGTTTTAAACCAATTTCGAAACAATTCGATACGTTTCAAAACCTTTTTTTTATTTTAAACTAGCTGCCCGCCCTCGCTTCGCTTCGGTTATTCAAAAATAAAAATCCTACTAATATTATAAATGCGAAAGTTTGAGAGTATGTCTGGATATCAGGATGTCAGTATGGATGGATGCAGCAAACGCGCATGTCTGCTACGCTTCAACGATATTTAATTTTGCGCCCGGAGATTTTAACTTTTTGATAACTCATTAGTTGTTAATTTTTTTCTGATAGTGTAAAAGGCAATTTTGATCTAAATTACACGCATAACGTATCTAACAGATTTATTTGATTAAGGGTTAATACTGTTTTAGTAAAAATATGTTCTAAAGTAACCCTTCATTTTACTGTTTAAAGATAGACATATACCACTGCTTACTTTTTGTGAGATCTATCGAAGAGGAAAAATCCCACCATACATTGTTTTGTTATAACTCAAAAGGTTTTGGCAGCGTTTTTGGGAAAAGCTCGCCATCGGCTTATTTTTTGCCGACATATTGAACTAATATCGTTGTAAATTGTAATATCGTTGGTTTGTACAAAATATAAACTTACTATACACGAAAACCTTCCTCAAGAATTGTTCTATCTATTGATTTGGCGTATTAGGTACCTGTACCAGTAACACAAATAAGTACAAAGTTATGCTTAACTCCTAATGTTATTCTGTACTAGCTAACTTAAGGCAATATAGGTAAAATTATTATAAGGGGGTGCACGTATTATCCATTATCTTCTTTGTCGACTTTACTTATTTACAAGAATTTAATTAACATGTCTAAGAAATTACCTCGATTTTGAGTCGTTAATAAAAAATGAATTATTTTGCGTTTTAATAAAAAAAATAAGTCCCATTTTTCTATTACAGGTTCCGTCTCGATGTGCGACCCCGTCATAGATGAACATTTCAGACGCTCCCTCGGCGATGACTATATGAACTTATTTAAAAAGAATACAGAAAATGCGCAACCGGGACCCAAACCGAACACAAAAGACCGAGCGAGTAGTCCTATACAATTCAGAACGGAAGAACAACCTAAACCTGCTAAGATCATCGCCATGGAAGTAGATGATGCGAGCCTATCAGTGGATGATCATTTTGCCAAAGCATTAGGTGACACTTGGCGGCAGATCCAAACTTCAAGGTTAAAGGATAGTGAAAAAGCAAATTCTTCTAAAGGAGGTGTCGATGACCACTTCAGCAAAGCTCTCGGCGACACCTGGAAGAAAATCCAAACCAAACACAACTTGGATGAAGAGAAGTCAAAAGATCCTACAACGAAGATTATCACAAGAAGTGGTGTTGTAATATAATGCCTGAAATGGACAAGCTTCGGTTAAGCTAAGAAAGTTTTACCGCACTACTTTCTATATGAGTAGCTCATCTCGTGATCATCAGACGTTCAATCTGGTGACAGTTTCTATCATGAATGACCTTTTTGAGACTGATGTACGTTGATCACTTTGAAAGTTTTCACCAAATAGTCCAAAAATTTTGGATTTAAATTTAAGTGAAAATTAAACATATTTTTGTAAATTGGATCTAAAGCTTGCAATGATAATTAGAATTTGATTATAAGTTATTTTTTTTAGAAAAAGATTTAACTGTAAATTTAGGCAAAGTTCATCCACAAGTAGAAGTCGCAGCAACATGGGATAAATTTCAAGGTTGGAGTTTTTTGCTTCAGACAAAATCATGATGCATATACATAATAGTTAGAAGTTTGTTAATTTACTTTGAAATTTTTTATAAAAATTATAACCTAATTGCACCAGAAAACAAAATCCAATTTCCAAAATGGCTTCTAGATTGACCGTCTGACGTCATCAATACAATGTGCTCCAAACCATGACAGTTCTGTTACCTTGATCTTTGGTCACACATACACTTGGTCCACTACGTTTCACTTTTGACAGCGTGAAAATCATACTGTAGCTGTCTATTTCTTTCGTATTGTGATAATGTTTTTCAGCTGCTGTCAAAATTGAAATAAACTGTCGGACTGGAGATAGTTTATTTTATAGTCAATTAATAGTCACCATATACACTTAAGTCATTACCTCGAAAGATGCGCTTTTGCACTATTGTTTATGTAGGTGTACGTTAGTGTAAATAAAACGAATATAAATACATTTGATTGTGTTTGGGGGTTCGAAGAAGCTGAGGGTCTCCGGTAGTTAAACGCGATGTGCACAACAGGCGCGCGCTTTCACGCTTTCGCGTATAAGAATGAGCATATTCGTCTCAAACGAGTATGCAATTTCGTCCATATGTTTTAATAAACTTCGCGTGCTTTATAAAATCCGCATCCGTTTTGAAGGGTTGCCAGATAAAACGCGCATGTCAAACTTAAATCTCTCTCTGTCTCTCTTTCTTTTATCGAACAGTAATATAGCTGTCTCTTTTGTATTTTGGTTTAGCTCCAATCAAGATTTCCACGTCTTAGTCGGGGTTCTATATAGTAGTCTATCTGCCTCTGCCAGGCAGCTCGTTACAGGCTAACATGGGTTAAATGGATCATTACTAGCAAGACCACTGGGGGTAGAGTGCATTGCCATTAGTCCGGGTAGGTATCCAACGCCATACCTATTCCTACCGCTATAATGAGTGTTATGCCCAAAGGATAGGGTAGCTGATAGACTTCTAACATCCCGACCGTTAGATAACGGCGTAGCTGTAATATCTATGGTGTCTCTTACCATCGGGAGTGCTGTCTTTTTAAAGAGAAATCATGATATAAGGCGGATGTGGCAACTTGTTACTGTAAATGGGTTCCTCACGCAATTAACCCTCTCTAGCGTCTTCAGTTGTAAATCTACAAACGAATCCCCAAGAGTGAGTACTTTCATAATTTTCTCAGTTAATGTTCCTTTTGTTATATTTTGCACTAAAGTTCTTTAGGCTATAGTTATAAGTCCTTCGGGTATATTGTGTACATATGTATTATATACATGTGTTGATTCAAACATCAGACAGAAAAATATATTGCAGCCCACTCGGTTATTACCCCTCACGGCTGGGGCCGCAGCTTCAGATTTTCCGATTCGATATTTCACACTTTATATTTATGAAATTTTTGAAAAAACGATTTGTTGGGGCCCTTTTTCCTTGGAGTAGTAATAGCCTGCTTCAAATTAGTCTAAGCGTTGTCCCGTGATACACAGACAACGCGATAAATATATATTCGATAGCGTCCGTTTCGGCAACCGGCATCCGGCAACATCCGCTTGCTACGGCATTTTTTTATAAGGACAAAGGTTTAAGTACAATTTTTTTAAATAATCTACAGAATAGTGCCCTAATTGTAATAAATACAGTATTTTGTCTATAAACTCAACGTAATTTGTCTTTTATACTTTTAATTACATATATTAACAGTTCTTTTCCGTAGTTTTGGAAGGGAAGTATTAATAAAAATCCTCATATAGTTTGGAATTTATATTATTAACGGTTTTTTTTATTGCGCTGACCGAAGACTGTTTTAAGCATTTGCGTAAGTCTGACCGCTTGTTGTCGCGTACTATATAAAAAAGAAAAAGTATATTTTTTTAATAAGCGCAGTAAATCTGCAAAAACCGACTCCAACTATGTAGTTGGGTAACCCCTCGTGATTTGATAATTATTTTTTAGAAGTAAAGCAAATGATTTCTATATGGTCCCATATATTTTTTATCAACATGTTACTATACTCTGTTTTTTTAACAAATTAATGCCAAAAAATTTAGTGAATTGCTAGCGGTCGGTACAAGTAATCAACATAAAATTTACTTTAATCAATTAGAACGCGCATTTACAAATTGACAATAAGAACAAAGGTGTAGTGCATAATGCTACTGCTCACCGTCGGTATCGGAAATATGCGAGGGACATACTCAGTACTCACGTGTAAAAAAAATAGATTATATTAGTTTTTAAGTTACACTTAATAATGCACAAAATCGGTTGGCTATTGGCCGAGTAGAGAAAAACAAACAGTCGAATTGGTAACCTCCTCATTTTCAGTAGTCGGTTGAAAAATCATCAACTAGTGAATTGAAAATTTAAAAAAAGACCACACTAAATTTTAAAAGTTTAAGGGAAAATTACGTATACTTACTAAGAAAACATGTAACAGAATATACTTGCGTCTCTTCTATAGTAATTGCCTAATATATAATTAATCTTCCTTTATCTAACTTTTAATTGCACTTCACACGTTATTTTAGGTGTTATCTAATTATATTTTGATTTATTTGTCTTTAATTATTTTTGACATTTAAATGTTTCAAAATACTTCTGATTACAAAATGGAGGATAATGTATAATTTACGCCCCCACTCAGAGTGGTGGAGCGGTGGTACCAATCCGGGCGAATCGCTGCGAAACTTGATCACCTAGTCAGATGTCACGGTGTTAGTGACAGTAAGCCTATGCTCGCTTTTTACGATGAATGAACTAAATTTGATGAAACGTAGCGCAAGTACTTATTTCTGAGACTCGAATTAAAAATAAAAATAATGTTTTCTATTTATGAACACAATTAACAAATGTTATTTTCATCATAAAGTTGTAATTTGTTTGCAAAACATTTTCACATGCTGTCGTGATTACCATATTTAAATGATATTTCATGGTTAAAAGGTTTGCCAAATGCAATATTTTATTTAAAGTGTTCATTCAATGTTGAAGAACAATTAAACACAAAGTAATAAATCGTTACACTTGTTACTTGTTACATTACACAGACGTCCGCATTTACCTTGAGCATATCGTTATAAAAACTTTGGCACGGATGTTACGACGGTCGTCAATCATAAACTTATTTTATTTTATTTAATTAGTTGTATACTTTGAAAAATTATTCTTACATTGCAGATTCTATTACCAATATAATGTTATTAATTTCGGGTAAAAAAACACCATAAGATATTTTTATACAGATCTTTAGATAAAGAGGCGACATGTATAGTTTTTGTATCAGCTTATTTAATGTGGGGCAGGTCCAGCAGGATAGGATGCTTCTGAATTATTTTTATCTGCTATTCAGATAATCCGTTTATCTTTTAACCAACTCAAAAAGCAAGGAGGTTATCAATTCGACTTCATGTATTTCATTACCCGGCCAAGATTGAATGGATTTTGATAATACTTTTTCGAAAGTTAGGTGATAATACCGAGACTGTTCTTAAATTTCCTCCAGATCCGATAAATGGTGTTATAGTTATATTCAATGATGCATTATTTTTAGATTACTGCACTGAGGTGGTAATAAAAATTGTAGATGGTTCTTTGCAGTTGTACTACTTTCAAATTGTAATAATAATTAGTTCATTTCTATGCGTTATTACGAGGAAATGGTCGCGAGAATTATTTACTTTACTTGAACATATTAAAGTCCAGTGATTTAAATATAGATAGCGTTAGGATAAGGATTTTTATTTCAATAACCTTTTTGATTGGTTTCGTAAAGTATAAAAATAACAGACCACACAGATTTTTTAACCAACCTCATACCGGTTACCGTCAAGTAAAAGCCTAGGTTTAGGTCTGCAATCCCCCAACAGCTGTATTAGCAAGCCTATTGCTGAACAAATACGTAAGCCTCTCCAGACTCTTCCGTTAAAACGAAACTTTTTGTTTAATAAAATGTAGAACAATATATTATATACCTATATATATTATATATTACCGATTGCCAACATTTTTTTTTAATTAAAACATGATTTAACCCAAAACAGCTCAACTTTTCTGATGAAATTAAATAATGAAATGTTCTTGTATTTTTTATCGACATGTTTGTATCCTTATCCACCTGTATTTTTCTGATCTGATGGTTGAACGGTCGACAGCCGGCTGTCGTCATACCTAGTTAGTAAGATGTAAATAATGCTTTCCTATTTATGCACTTTAGTTAAGGATGAAATGTCATCAAAGAATAAACACACAGATTACAAATATTTGTTTCATTTATCATTTTCTCCCAACAAATCATCTGTCAACGTATAGCGATACTAAACACCTTGTGGATCAGAAAATAATTATTTTTTCGTCAGAGTAATAATAATGATAAAGAGGTAATCGTAGGTATAACGATTTGTACCAAGGCATGTTAATAGGGGTTCTAGATGGATGTAAACATTGGTATTCATCCATCTTAAGTCGACGTTTAATATAAATTAAACAATAATCGGAAGATAGAAACAAAGTTTGTTCTAAAGTTACATTTGGTAGAAGGTATGTTTATAGGGGTTGTAGACGGATGTAAACGTTGGTTGGCATCCGTCTGGATCTTAGATTTAATCCGAATTTAATAACAACCGGAAGAGAGAGACAAAATTTGCTTCAAGTTTACCTTTTAGTAGAGGGCGTTTTAAAACGGGTACTAGACGGATGTGAACATTGGTCAGCGTCTGTCTGGACCCCAGAACGTGTTTAAGACGAATATCGTATACGAGCATACAGCATCGTCCACTATCTCCTGGGGAATAGAGAGATATACACGGCGAGCCAAGCTGATTACTTACTTTCAAACGATTGTACGTATATTATAAAGTTATATGTGGTAGGCCTAGTTAACAGTCAGACTTGAATCTTTAACCGACTTCCAAAAAAGAGAAGGTTATCAATATTTTTTTGTATGATTGTTTCGCAATGACATGGCCAATTTTGATTGAGGACAGATTGTGATTGTAATATTTTTGAAGGCCGGATAATGATTCTGATCTGTAGGGTTACTCTTGAATTTCGATATCATGCGAATTGGAAATTGGAATCGTATATGTCATTTTAGGTAGTTTTGAACACAGTAGGGGATTATTAACATTTAGTTACAAATAAATTCAACGAATAGGATAAAATAATTTACTATTTACTATTAACTAAATGTCAATAATTCGCCAGAATTGTGTTCAGGAGTACCTAACCTAAAATGACATATTTGATTCCAATTTCCAATAATGCATGAATCGAGCGTCGAGAGTAACCCTACTGATCGTGTATAAATTTTATCAAGATTCGATACGTTTTTTTTAAGTTAGGGAGGTTTACTTGATAATGTATAAAACAAATAAAAGAAAGTCGTGTAAGTTACACTATTCATAACTCATGAACGACTGAACCGATTTGGCTGAAAATTGATAAGGAGATAGCTTAAAACCAGGAAACTGGCACAATACTTTTTATTCCAATCAACTCTGAGAAAACTGGTAAACGACATTTATTTTTTTCCCAAACAAACTGGAACAGGTGGAATGAAGTTTGCCGGAGTGTTGAAAGGCGAGCATTGGCTTACCGTCACTAACACCGTGCCATCTGACTAGATGGTAGAATGGTGCGTTGCCAACCTGAGGCCAGGATGTTAGGCCTCGAGCAAAAGGAAGTTTACCGGCTACCTTATCCTCCGAACCGAAACACGTCATGACGTTATGGCGGCAGGAATAGGTAAGGCGGTCTATAGGGTGTTTTGAAAATAAAAAGGTCTACATTGGGTCATCACCTTGTACTATACTTACATCTAAAAATATAAACGTATTATTCATATACAGGTTGCAACTGTCACAGTTACGGCAGATTATTGTAAAGAAAGTATTTGAATATGAACAAAACCAATGGTATTTGAACGTACGTTGACAATGTAGTTGAACAAACGAATTAAATTGTACTTAAATAGTGCTTTTAGAAGGTACAGAAAGTACACTGCGGATGTAGACAGAAGAGTGTATGCAGGGAACATTGTGAATGGAGCGTTGGGTAGACTATTTCAAAGCGGGGTTTTGAGTCATGGTGCCAGGCTCGCTTTACATAATTCTGTGCTTATCTCAACGTTGTAGTTGCGGGAGATAGGTGTGGCAGAAAAAACACAAAAGTATTATTTATTTATTTATTTATTGAGAAGAAATTCACAAAATCTTTACAGGTTTCCCCAAAACGACATTGTGAGTTAGAAATATACCTAATAACAATTTAATAATTCATACATTGCCTTTTCATGTAGGTTTGTGCGAGTTCTGTGAATTTAGCTAGGAATAAAAATATCTATTTCTACTGCAATTGAATTTATAAGACAAATAGCGCATGACAACGGAGCGAACTTCATTAAATTAGACCTAGCCGCGAGGACTCTTAGCGTAGGGGGGCGACGGCGTGCGCCCACGGTGGGCACGCGCAGCCGTAGCTCCGACAGTACTTCTGGATGGTGCAGCTGCCCGCGCAACACGCGAAACACGTAGCACGCCAACGACACATAACACCTGACACTTAGATGGTTGTACCCGACCATTCCGAGGACGAATAAGGACAAATGTGGTCAAAACGAGAGCGCTTCGGAATATCTATTGTGTTACACTCGCTGACCACATTCGTAAAAGTGAGATCCGAGAGAGAGTGGGAATGAAAGGTAGTGTTGGTGTATTAGAATAAGAATTACAAAAACCTTTATTCACAGGGACCATACAAATAGCACTTGTGCGCGTCGACATTTAAGAAAGGGCACGCTTCGTTGGTCCAATTATGTGAGAAGAATGGCAGATGAAAGATTGAGAAAACATACAGGTATATATAATACGAATATGGATAGATGTAGTTACCCGGGGAGACCATGTTTGACATTCCATGATTAAACTGGCCGTGTTTTATCCGAGGGTAGTGCCAATAGTGACCGGTGTGTTGGAAAAGGGTTTTATAAAGTTTTTATGTTTGTTTATGAAGGATACATTAGGGAAGGATTGCATTGGTACTAACTCTTCTAACTATTTCTGTCAATATGGTAAAATATTACTGATGCTCTATAATTACAAGCTTTGTAGTAGATGTTACATATCTATGATATTTTTAAATATAGTGAACTAGGGAAATATACTTATGAATAATACTAGAACATGATCGCCTCTGTGGTCTAGCGGTCCATGTGTTGGACTTGACTTCATCAGGTAACGGGTTTGATTCCCGGGTCCGGCAACAAAAAGGAAATGCGATTTTTCCAATTTTCTATTAAAAAAATGTTACTCGGGATTGTATCGTTGGCGATAGGTTTGCCACCTATCACATTGTGGGACTTGGTGTCTTTGGCTAATTGTGGGTGCGTTGTCCATACCATACCAGAACACCATTAAAACCAAATACGAAGAGTAGCCTTCGATTTTTCGAATACAATACAAATATCGGATTTGGAACACTAAACTGAGCGTACCCGTAAAATTTAGGCGATTGTCCTAAGTTACTTCTGTAGACATTATTTACACTAAAATTTGAAACACTAAAATTTTGCTTCAATAGTAACCATTTTTCTTACACAATGCATGTGACGTTTTAAGAGAACACAAAAAAATTGAGAATTTGTGTCTTGCGTTGGCCTCGGTTATTGGGTCCGGAGGATCCGATAGCACGTGGCGGAGTCTCATCCGTTCGCGTCTCATTGTTCAGTTCTGAGGCCTCGATTAAAGTACACCGCTGCACTTTTATCGGGGTTCACTTCTATACGCCACTTCCTGAACCAGTCGCCCAGGAGAGTGACCGCGTTTCGAAGAATGTTGCCTATTTGTTCCCCGCGACGGTGGGATACACTGAGTCTTAACTAGATGGAAGTGCTATGCACCGAATGCGATGCCCTTTCCCATTTTTATACGAACATTTTCTTTCTACTGGTAAAACATACCTAAATTTTTAATTTCTATAAATATTAATGAAATATTTGCATACAAAAATGTGGTAGACCATGTTGGTATGCTTATATATCTTTGTAACAACTTTTTAACACATATTCTGCAAGAAAAATAATTTAATTTCATTTCTTTATAATCAAACTCTTTCTCGGATCTTCCTGTTGCGAATGCGGTCGGTGAGCGTAACATCACAGATTTTACAACAATTTGTAACAATAGTCCTCAACAAAATTATACCGCCGAATCTTTATAAACAGAAGGGAAATTTGATTACTTTTGTCATATAAATATAAAAAGGAGGACAAATTTACTAACAAGCTTAGAATAATAACGTTATAGAAAGATAGTCTTCATAGTAACGCTGTGTCAAAAGTGAAGCACTAAGCTAA
>NJDC01003511.1:65922-90992 GCA_002245475.1 Calephelis virginiensis
GCCCGGGACGTGAGGCAGCATAGCATGGTGTGACCCCATGCTGCTGTCGTCAAAGTGATGCCATCAGAAGGGGAGGCTTCTGAGCGGATGAGCCTTCGGGCAGGTGTAAGGGTGACAGCGGTGCGTTCTTCGGAGATCCCGCAGTCACCCGATACGCACAGAGGACGGTCACCGAGTGGTTTTAGCCGGTAGGAGTCCGGCATAGCCCTCCACTTCCCCCGAAAGTGGCGGGTATCCATGAGGATTTCCACTCGTTAAAAAAAAAGGGCATACTGTAGATGCTAGTGTTGACCAGCTTTAGGAGGCACAGAAGGTAAATAAAAACTCAAAAACAATCATTTGAATTTATTTCTTAATATTTTCTCTCAATACATTTTTTTTAAACATAAACAATTCAAGAATCTAGAATAATTTTTAATTAATTTTAATTCAAATTAGCGAATAATTCCTTCTTTTTATTGTTGTAATTGATTGATTTATTTAACACACAGCACAAGCTATTTTACAGGTTTACCTAATGCAATAGAGCAGTCAACAGTTATCTTCTTAACGTATTATTTTATGTGAATCCATAAAACATGTCTTAATTAAAAATATCGTACTAGGGAAAAGAAACACAAATATTTTCTAAAATAGCACTAAAAATTAAAAAAGGGCAATAATAACAGATTTAGTTACAAAATAACATTTGAATATTTAAATTATACAGTCAACAAAAAAATGAACTAAATGCATATCATGACAATTATATTAAACAAAATTAATAACAATTTAAAACAAAATTAAAGTAAGTATACAAAAATAACAAATAATTACGGTAACATTAATAAAATTATATTTTTACCAAAAAGTTTTTTTTATACAAAAAAAGATAAAAAATATTCTTTAGCAAATATCCTAGAATCTAGATTAATACCCGGTAACATTATAATGTTCAAGAAACAACTCGTTTTGATTACGGATGGTAGTTTGTACCAATAGCATAAAATATATAAACGGTTGCTCGCTTTTCAACAACTCTAAACATTTTTTTAAAATATGAGTAACGCTTGTGCAATATCGGCCTGGGTCTCAGTCATGATATAGATAGATAAAAATTCAAAAAATATTAAAATGTATATTTTGCTGCCCCTTTTTAGTCACTTGCACCTATTTTTGTAAATATCTTTAGTATCCAGTTATTCTTCTAGTTTTATTATCTATATTTTAATACGTGATGCCAAATCTTTGGACCCCTTTTTCGAAAATTGCGCTGACACAGGAGCATAAAATTTGGCACACTTATAGTTTATGTATAGAAGAAGTACAGAACGCTAATATTTTACAATAATAATGCTTTTAAAATACATTAAATTAATAAATAAAACATTACCCACACTACCATGCATTTGACACACACAAATAGGTATATTGATGATAACGATAATAGATGACAGATGGCGCACTAAAAAGTTTGGAAACAAAGTAGTTGGTCTCGGGAAATGAAGATGGCGTTCTTATCAACAAGATATTAAAATTTGTTATGGTCGAATTTCGACCAATGGGCGACCACAAGTAAGTATAGATAGAGGAAATAGATAATGATCTACTAAGTATTAAGTATCAATAATTTCCAGTTATAAAAGGAATTTAGTAAAATAAGGGTATCAAAAACTTTTCTTCATCTTCTTCTAGATTGCAGGATATCCAAATTCGAGTACTGAATTCGAATGGTGCTAGATAATAAATCACTCTACCCACACACCCGAATACAGTTATCAAATTATGGACGAAGATATTCCGGCATCAAAGAAGCTTCCATTCTGAGCCGGTTAACGATATCCAATTTCGCCGGAGTGTTATTGTGGTATATTGTGCCTAGCCGGTACGCGGAGAATCCTGAAAGAAGCAATTGGATCTTTGAAATTGTAATCCCTTCAAACCAGACACAGTAGTTTTCAACGTTATGGGTAACACAGGCGGTATCAGTTTCTATTGAAACTATAAACTGATTCTATATATTGATATAAATTTACTATCCATATATGTTGCAGTTAGTATGCTTTCTTAGGTACCTACAACACGTTTTCCCTAGTTTAAATTAGTTTCCACTGTATGCCTTCATTTATACTTATATGATATTATAAAGCTGAAGAGTTTGTTTGTTTGTTGGTTTGCTTGAATGAGCTAATCTCAGGAAATTAAAAACCATTTTAAAGCACCACGCTAATTATTCCATGCGGACAAAGTCACGGACGGAAGCTTAGCTTAGCCTATCTTAGCTTTGCAGTTGACGTCTAACTCGACCCACTATCGGTGAGGCTCGGGTTTGTTTCCCGACGGGGGCAGACATTAGTGTGATGAACATTTGGATGTCCGCTTCTAGCTTTGGGTGTTCAATAAATTTATTATGGTATGTATTTAAGTATCTTCACGCCCATATCCCCGACAGACAGAGGTAGACAGAGGCTAAACCCGGGCACCAACGACTAGCCGAAGACACTAAGTTCCACAATGTGATAGGTGGCAAGCTCACCGCTAACCGGGCACATATCCAATCCCGAGCAAGTTTTTTTAATAGAAAATTGGACAAGCCCAATTTACTTTTTGATGCCCGACCCGGGATTCGAACCCGGGACCTCATGCAGTCAAGTTCAACAACCGAACTGCTAGATCACAGAGGCGATTATGCATTTAAGTATATGTATGTATTTAAGTATTTCTATGTATTAGAATCATTGACTAACAACAAGCTTATTATAATTTGTTTTCGTGTCAGATTCAATTTGTATAACTACAAATTTAAATTGTAGATATATTAGAATTGCAAGAATAAAAGTGGATAAATATGTTTAATTCAAAGGAAAATTAACTTATATCTTTGGAATTAGCATAAAAATGTTATGAAAAATAAAAAAATATAGCGCATATTTTATACTAAATTAAAAACAGCGTAGCTACCTTTACAACAAATAGGTCGTTGTGGTCGGGTATACTTTTTTTTAAAACAAGTGCGTACATATCCTAAACTTGAAAGTCAAAACGCACCAGCGACGTCACAAAAATGTTTGGTAAAGTTAGGTAGGTATATGTCGAAATCTTTTCTATTCCTCCATTTCTGAATTAATTTGATCCAGTTTTCGCTATTTTGAATGTTAGACGTAAAGCAAAAAATGTAACTTAGCTATGATTAAAATCGGAAAGAAAACCTTTGACAAAGTCTGGATAATAATGGTATAGCACGGCAATAGCATAACGGGCGAAGAAGGGGTAAATAACTAGTTTTAAAAACGTATTAAGTAGGACCTATAAAGTTTATATATATATCTATAAAGTTTAGAAATATAATTTCTTCTATTTGTGGATTTTAAAAAAAACTTGTAACAATATATCCGTGCCAGGGTAGCATGACGTCACTAGGGGCGGGAGGAGTTTATTTATGCGTGGCTCTACCTAGATGCTTCATAAAAACAACCACCTAAATGCAAATATGTGGCTAACTGAAAATATTGTTTTGCGACTTAGGTCTTTCTACAACTTTTTTTTTATTGGAAGGCAAACAAGCAGACGGATTTCCTGATTGATAGTATGAAATTCATGCCGCCTAGAGACACCAAAGGTGGTAATGGTGGGCTGCCAGCCTGAGGCCGGGATGTTAGGCCTCGAGCAAAAGTAAGTTTACCGGCTTACCCTCCAAATCTAAACGCGTCATGACGATTTGCCAGCAGGAATAGGTAAGGCACAAGTTGGTAGAATATGTTGGAATGCCTAAATAATTTTGCATTATTAGCATTAAAAAAATATTATGTGTGGAGAGATTTATTATCTTATAAAATTTCCTTAACTAGGTCTACAATAAAAAATACTTTTTACAGTTTAGAAGTATACGTATTCTTATTAAAAATATTTTTTCGCAATACCTTATTCAAAGCAATACTATCGAACTCGAGCCTACTTATTGTTGGAGTTGTACGTAAGCTTTACTCGAGAGGGCTAAACGAAGCGGGCCTTATCTGGCTCCTGTACACTTCTCTATTCTCTTAGCGGATATTTTCATTGAATAAAGTTCAAAATATCTTTACAAAATCTTACCTTGCTTGAATTTCTCTTTAACTTTTATGTATAAAGTTCTTAACGTCTGAGCTTAATTGTAATTACTGCAATGATATTTCAACCTTGTCTAATTCTTGTTAGTTCCCTGGTGTATTATTTAGTAGAGCACTAACTATTGCACATGGTTTTTTTGCGTCCATCTACGCTTCTCATTCGTCGATTTTGATAAAACTTAAATTTTATGTTAAGCTAAGATTTACTCCCACAAGACTGGATAGCTACCTATATTTCGAAAATAAAACTGATTAAAATTGAAGCGCAAACGAACAGACAAAAAAATTTTGTGTTTGCGTGTAGGTATCCCTGAAACCTATCCTAATTATTTTTGAGATGGTACATCTAAAATAATATTAGACATTTCTCTTTAAAGATTTAATTTTTAAGGAAGTTAAGATAGATTTTTAATTCGATCAAAAACAATTCCGCTAGTGAAAATATATTTACAGAATAACTAAAATTATCACAAAATGCTCCACTTTATATAAATTTATTATTATTAACTTATTCCTGCCGCCAAAACGTCAGCACTTTCCAGTTGCATAGGGTAGCCAGTAAAATTACTTTAGCTCGAGGCCTAACACCCCGGCCTCAGGTTGGCAACGCAACTTTACCACCTTTGGTGTCTCTAGGCGTTGCAAATTGTTTACCATTAGGAAATGAAAAATCCGTCCGCTTGTTTGCCTTCCAATATTTTAAAAAAACATACTATCTTTTATTAGAATTGTACGCTTCACAAGAGGTCAATTTAGAGTTGTAAGCTCAAGAGGACGAAACGAAGTGAGCCTCTTCTAGCTCTCGTGATTCCTGGTATTCTTAAGAGAAGTTCTTAAATTGCTTTATACCTCCCTGAAATTTCTCCTTAACTTTTCTTTACAAAGTTTTGATGTGAGAGCGCTGCGGTAATTACTCCAATGATAATATTTTAACCCTTTTATGATTTACCCATTTCTCTGATGTACGTTGACACCTCATAACATTAAACCATCTCTTCTTCATAGTATTCATATATATCACATATTCATCTTCTTCATAGTTGCAGTTATGGATGCAAGCTGCGTAAAGCCTCAAGTATATTAGTTAGAAGTTATTGAGTTTTTGTATTGTCGAATGTCTTTTATTTTTTTAAATCTATACTAATATTATGAAGAGGAAATGTTTGACTTTTTGTTTGTTTGAAATGAATAGGCTCTGAAACTTCTGGACCGATTTCTAAAATTCTTTCACCTTTAGAATGCTACATTATTCCTGAGTGACATAGGCTTTGTTTCATCAAAATCGGTGCATTAGTAGCCAAGTTACGCAAGCGAAACTGCGTGAAACTGGTAGTGGCTAATATGTTGCTAACCGCGAGGTTTTACAACTTCACCGATATGTCAAAATTAATCCATCTTTGGGAAAACTTTTTCTTAGTGATTTTTTGGAGTTAATGAGTTCTTGCAATAAGCCGACGAAATATACAAATTTTCAACCTCGATATTAAAAGTAAGGTGTAATAAGTTTGACGTATCTGTATGTATATGTTTGTCTGTGAAATCATAACTGCTAAACGAATGTAGCAACTTCCGGAGGGGAATTTTTTTTTGAAAGCAGACGTGATCGTTATTATTCGAGCCTACACAACAGTTAGGTTTTGTTGAAGGTTATTGATTTAATTTTGTGATTAAAATGTACTTTTACTGTATACTGCACTTAGTATTTGTATTGTTATACACTACCGCGTACTCTACATTTCTTTTAAACTGTCATTTCATGATGTATGCTGAAAGCAATTTCTGTTCTACATTAACTCGTCTTTAACATATTTATGAGAAAATTGGGTATTTTCTACAATAAAGAACTAAATAAATAATAAACAAACAAATTTTGCAACGGTCTTCACATTTTTGTTAGTACAAAGATAGCTCTGGGAAATAGTTATGCAACTATTTTAGATGTCCACAAATAATATGTTTTTAATGTGCTAAGAGCACACAGCTCTCCTTAAGGTAAGATACAACTTTGACTCCTATATATTTCAGGTACGGGTGCCAACATACAAATCTACCAGCCTCCCTACTCTCCGGACTGGAACATAAGGCTACATTATTATTAAAGTGGTCGATTCCTACCCGGACAAAATGCTGCAAGCCACTGTCAGCAGTAGTTAGTGATAACCCATGTAAACCTATGCTTACAACTGACGAGCTGCCAGTCATTCAGGCAGATGGTCAATTCACTCTATTCCAACACTGGGAAACTTAGGTAAAATGCCACAAGCAAACAAACACACACACACACGCTGAGAGAGAGAGAGAGAGAGAGAGAAAGATAAAAAGAAACTTGCAATATTCCTCTTTTTCCATCGGGGGTAATAAAGGACAAATTTGGCCATCTTCGAAAAACGCGCCAAAGCTTGTCCAGTATTATTACTTTGACCGGAGTCATGAAGTAGTCCTAAGTAACCATGACCAAAATAGTATCGAAGGCCAAGGCCTTAAATCGATTAAAATACCACAGCAATGAGTTTTAATTAGTATATATTATTTAACAAGCTGCGGGCTGTGAAGCGGCGATCGATACTCGCACAACTTGGGCTAGACCTAAATAATGAAACGGTCGCACCCCTCGCCGTCACGAGCCGCGTGGAGTCTGTATCGGCGCCAATTCGTGGCACGTTCCCGGTCTTAATTTTACAATGCCTTCGTCAAGCTATTGCTCCTCGGTTGGCTCAGGACCTCTAGCACATTATTCAAGTTACCCTGAATTCATCCGACATCATAAATTATTGAGCCTCATAAAAGTACATACATATAAATAAATAATACAGCAACATAAAGTCACAATGGTAGTACAAAAGACGGTCTATCGCCAATCGAAGCGATCTCTACTAGTTGACCTTTTCATCTAGGACTATATAATAACACAAAAATTTAAATTGAAAAAATAAGTATATTCACGCCCATATCCCAGAAGATGTAGGCAGAGGTACAACCATGGCACCCACGATTACGATTAGCCGAAGACACTGAATCCCACACAAACTAAAATTTAAAATTTTTGATAACCCTCAACATTATTAACGTAATGTTGCTAAGAACCATCTAGCTCAAGTCAGCTTAAAAAAATCGCAATAAATCTCTTTTTCCATCGACGGTTAAAAAACTTTTAGTATGTATATAATAAAATATAATATCGCATTGTTTTTCAGTAGATCATACTGGCAAGAAAATAATGATATCCACACACAATTTAAAATAGCTAAAAGGTGCGCGATAATACTCGACTTCAAATAGTCTTCCGTAATACCGGACTTACGTAATTAGTAAACAAACAGTGTCTTTTAAAATATATCTAATAAGCACCTGGGAGTCTGCTACATTTGTTTATTGCAGCCTTTCCCAAAGTGGGCGATAACGCCCCCTTGTGGGCGCTGGAAGCCTAGAGGGGGGCGGTATAAATCTTGAAAAAAATGTTTTTTTTTAAACTAGGCGCAACAAATATGTTATTGAGGTTATTGACAAGAAAAAAACGAGGGGGGGGCGCTACAAAACAACTGATTTTCAAAGTGGGCGTTACATGAAATAAGTTTGGGAACCTCTGGTTTATTGCGATCGATACCAACAGCAGTTGGGCTAAATCTGAATGTTAAAACGGTCGCTTCCCTCACGCCTAGTCTATTGACGGCGATTCATGTCACGTTCCTAGTGTTACGAGTAATTTTACAGCACCTTCGTCAAACCGTTGCACTCCAATCCGTCCTGAACAGAACGGACCGCGTTCACACAAACGAGGACACACAAAGTCGCTACTCCTGTCTCGTTTTGGAATTAAAAGTCAAAAAATAAGGCATTACCAAATCAATCTCTTCTTTGTACCTAACTATTTATGTTGTTATAGCCACATCACCACACACACAAACACATGACACACACACGCATGAACCCACACATTAAAACACGCACACGCACGCACACACTTTGCCCATATTGGACTTGTTCCTGTTGGAGAGTTCAACTTAGAAAGCTGTCGATTAACGTATCATCAGTTTTGAACAAGTAATTTGGTTTGGCAGATCTGCCTGATGAGAAATAAGTAGTGACAAATCTAACAGAGCTGGGCAGAGTTTCGCAAGATCCAGGAGATTTTGTTAACTCAAACATCTCAGTAATAATTAGTTGTTTCTTAATTTTCGTACCTAACGCTGAAAGAATTATACCACAAACCCAGAAATGTAAATATCCTCTTCCTCTCGTATCACAATGCACACGTAGGTACTTATGTAAAATGTCAAGCCTCTTTCGGTTGATTATTCAGATAAGAGGAGCTGACATTAAGGACGAAGTGATAAGAAAAAGGACGCCCTTATACCGTTAGAACATGAGTTCTCGTCCGTATTGTTCCCTTTAAACTTAAACAGAAAGATATTTGAAGAATATCTCTGCAACGGCAAGTTCAATCTCCCTTTGAATTGTAAATGTAATACGAAACACCAGGTAACAAACATCATTTTTACACAAAAGAAATTGATTCAGCAAGGTTATGAGAGCGAAGTCTCGGCTGGTATCATAAAACATAAAAAGTACGTTTTAGATGTTTGTTATACTCATAAATACAAAGGACCACTAACGCCTGCATAGGTAGGTAGTGGACAGCATAGGTATTCCTGGTATGTCGCTCTAGCTATCTGACAGTCGGGTGCTTATGCAACGAGGAAGTCTACCGGCTACCCTGTCCTCCATCATACATTGGCAAATTGAATACGATATTGGTGAACACTGACGCTATATCGACAGTAATGGTTAAGGCGCTGTTACAACTTTACCAAGTAGTTGCATCACAGGTTCTATTGTTTGTTTGTTAACAATAATATCGCCATAACCGGAGCCGAACTAATTTTATTAATTTATCTAAGGAAACGTTTTTATCTAGGAGTTGCATAAGTTATTACATCAGCAGTAATCAAATAGCATAAATAAATATAAACTTCTTTAGACACAATTAGTACCTATATTACACAATCGTATCTGTGGTCTAGCGGTCCGGTGTCGGGCTTGACTTCTTGAGGTCCCGGGTTCGATCCCCGGGTCGGGCAACAAAAAATATAAGAAATGGTAAATTTTCAATTTTCTAATTACTTTGCCCGGCATTGGATGCTACCTATCACATTGTGGACCTTAGTGTCTTTGGCTAGTCGTGGGTGCCCTAGTTATGCCTCTGGCTACCGTTTCGGGAATATGGGCGTGAAGATACTTTTTTTATCAATTACACAATAAATAATTTTCTTAATTTAGAAGAACTTATCTTTATTATTAAAGAATCTATATATATCAATACGTGAAGCAAAACCTTTGGGTCCCTTTTTACGAAAATTGAGCTGACGGAGGAGTATGAAATTCGGCACGCTTATAGTATAAGTGTAGGAGAAGTGTAGAACGCTAATATTTTTTTAATGATATTGTTTATAATGTGCATTAATTCAAAAAATAAAACATTACACGTACTACCAGGCATTTGACACACGCAAAGAAACATATTGACGATAACGATAAAAGATCACAGATGGCGCACCATACAGTTTGGAAACAAAGTAGTTGTTCTTGAGAAATGAAGATGTGTTCTTATCAACAAGATATTAATTTTTTTTATGGTCGAATTTCGACCAATGGGCGACTACAAGTAAGTATAGTTAGAGGATATAGATAATGGTGTATTAAGTATCAATAATTTCCAGTTAAAAAAGGCATTTAGTAAAATAAGGGTATCAAAAACTTTTCTTTTTCTAGATTGCAGGACCACTAGTTATTATTAAGGCTCAGACCACTAATACTTTTTTATTGGTCTGAATATTAAGGGTTATTTTTGACACGGTGACAAATTTCAGAATGCCAGTTATAATACAGAGCAAAATTGTCCTGTAACACGAGCTCACCCCTCGCAGAGTGACACGAGCTGCCAATACATTCCACGTATCCTGAGTCGATTTCCTCTTTGAGAGAGCACTCGGCTAGAAACGCGAAATACACATACCGTGTTATTCGCTGACAGAGCACATACCAACAATTCAGGAGATATTGAGTATGTTTAATTCACATTTTATTAAAGTTTAAAGACGACAGATTTCTATTGTTTTATGGGGATTACTATTTATCCTAGATCTCAGAGTTATCCTTACTTAAAATTGCTAAATCCCTTTTTCGCAACTACTAGACCTTTTGTCCCGGGTTCATCCAAAGAACATATAAACTTATTTTCATTATTTTTTTACCAATCTACTCGCATGAGAAGAGCGCCGTTTAGTTTTCTACTTAAATCGTGACCATTACATTACATTGACCCCCTTGGTAGACATTGCCGCCTTAATCATACTTGCCATCATAATTTATTTGCTCTTCACTGTCGTTTGCGGAAAACTTGCCAACGTAAGAAACTTAACAATTCTTAAGTTGGAAATATCACTGCATTATTAAGGCATTAAGGCATTTATATTAAGGCAGGAAAGCTGGAACACTTAGGTACTTATGTAAGAAACTTAACAACCAAGTCTTATTTTGATAACATCTCTACCACCTTTGATGTGACCTACGCTCTACAAGGAACCTTTATTTTTTATCTGCATGAAATCTGTCAGCTAGCCTTTCAACTCCATAACTAAGAGATGACTAAAACATATGGTAGATTTGAACAAAATAGCTCAAGTAAAAGCGAATGTCAAACTCAGACCCGCTCCGGCGCAGGCGGACCAGGGTCGCAATAAGGCAATTCCTTCGCCTTCAAAGCACCTCCGATGCGGGGCTGCCGGGGGGAGTCGGGGGACTTTCCTCGGTCAGCACAGCCTCGCACGCCTGGGGGCGACTCCAATGGCCGGAGTCGCTCCTCTTTCAGCTTGGGAGGGCTTACCGGGCCGTAGGCGCGAAGCGAGATGGTGAATGCCAACGCAACCCCGTCTCGCACATAGCCGAGGCAGCAAGAAAGTCATCGAATGGGTTTTAGTCGGTTCGAGTCTGACATAGCCCGCTGCTCTCCCCCGAGGGGAGCGGGTATCCGGGGAGATTTTCCATTCGCTAAAAAAAAAAGTAGAAGCGAATGAATACGCAATGAATGGCAAGGTTCACTGTCGAGCAAAACCGCGAGTGTTAAGTATATTGACATTTGATAGAGTTAACGAGATGTAAATCACAGTTGCAAAAGGGTCGCATAATGTGGAGACAACAACAGACGCCGACCGAGTCTAATGTGCAATTGTCACGAGCCGCCCGTCCTTGTCGCAGCGGCTCTACAATTGGCGATATATTCTGTGTGCTGTGAAGACACCTATCAAAGACTTATACACTAAAGACTTGTCTTTCGTTAATACATTTTTCATATTTTTAAACCCTGACGAAAAAAGGGTTTTACGTGTCAGTGTGTGTTGGCCTGTCTGTCTCCTTGTAACTCCCAAACGAATGGACCGATTTCGATGCTGATTTTTTGTTTAAAAAAGCTGGCGTTTTCGAGGTGGTTCTTAGCTACATACGTTTTCTCGGGGGCGAAATTGATTTTTTAATTATTTTATGATTATTCCCCGTGTATTGGTTCGAGTCATTGATACTTTGATAAACAGCTCGTTAAAGCGCTTATATGTTTCATAACCGACTATACCACAGATGGTAGCTAGCTGTTAAGGAACTTACAAGATAGCGATCCACCGCCTTATTTATTCCTGTTTTTGTAATGACAGTGTTTGTCTTCAGGCTCGGAGGTAGGACAATCAATATATTTGAATATAAGGCCTAACATTCACGGCACAGAATAGCGAAGCACCTTGACCATTTATGGTGACTATAACCCAAGAATGCCTTTACCATCAGGAGAGCCATATGCCTGCCTACTGTTTGATCTATGGACGCTACGGGCGTATACGCAGTTCGGAATGTTTAGTAATAGTAAATATTTTCCAATTTATATCGACATACAGATGTGCTGGTTGTATGCACTTGAAGTAAGCTATCTTATGTTTTATGTATGACTAGCTGTTGCCCGCGGCATTGCCCGCGTGGTTAATGATCCCACAAAACATTTTTTCGGGCTGAAAACTATACTATGTGTTAATCCAAGTTACCCTCTTAGTGTGTGCCAAATTTCATGAAAATCGGTTCAGCAGTTTTTGGGTGAAGGAGTAACAAACAAACATACAAACTTTCGCGTTTGTAATATTAGTAGGATTTAATTTCATTCATATTACACTACAAAACCGTTTAGGCCTCGCAAGGGAGGATATTTGTTTTTTGTTTAAGACATAAATATAACATACTTTCATCAGTGATAATGTAGGATTCCATTTGCCAAATATTTTCTTAAAATCGGTCTAATAGCTTCGGAGGCTATTCAATTCAAACAAAATCTTTTCTCTTTACAATATTAGTACAGATTGTAATTTTTATATTTTTTCAGGATCCTGAGTTCTTGCACTCGATACTCTCTGCCTACTACTAACAGACAAATGCACAAGGACCTCAATTTGATTGTATGTTTTTTAATTTTTTTTTGTTTGTTATACTCCGTCGATACTTCAACTGATTTTGATGGTTATTTTTTTTAAATATAGGTCATGATTCCGAGGTGATATACTCTCCACTTAGGTCCCTCTATTTGGAAACCATTTACTATCTTTTGAAAGGGAGTTATGAAATCGCGGCGTTGTACCCGTAGTATCTCTAAGTAGTCTGTGGTTGTACCCAAATAGTTGAAATCGGTTTTTGCACTTTAATAGGCTTAATTAGTGTCATGTTTTAATTATATTACAGACACTTTAATATAGTGTTCACCCACGGTCAAAAATAAAGGTCAAATACATTATACTAAGCAAAAAAAAAAACACTGTCCTGTTTGAGGTGAATGAGGTCCTGTACTCATTATACACATATTCAAAAAGCTTAACATGACAGCCGTGGAAATTTAAATGAAATTTTCTATTTGGTAACAACCTTATTCACAATCAACGCGAAGTACACTGACGAACTGGACTATAAAAGTAGCTTCATGTAAACGTGTCACGTGCAGCTTTTATGACGACAAAATGTAGCTAAAGCCACAATAACTTGTATTTTTACGGAACGCGCACCACAAATAAGTGTAGTGTTTTTATCAGTATATATATGTATATAGATTTACATATCCTTGTTCTTTTGTGACAGCGTAGAGACCAAACATATAGACTGATGGCTTCTACTTTAATCGCTTTCATCACTGAATAATCAGATATTTTTAAAATCGATATAGTGGTAATCGATAAGCGGAGAATTATTGAATAAAAATTTAAAAAAATTGTTTCGATTCATCTAATGGATGTAATTTCGCTACATTTTTTTATGATGTTGGAAGGCAATTAAGAAGATTTCCCGATGGTAAGAAATTCACGCCACCTAGATACACCAAATGTGGTAATGGTGCATTGCCAACCTGAGGCCGGGATGTTAGGCCTCGGGCAAAAGTAAACCGGCTACCTTATCCTCCGAACCGGAACACGTCAACAGCAAGTGTTGACGTTATGGCCACAGGAATAGTTAAGGCGATGGTACAAAACCGGGCGAGTCACTACGAAACTCTACCACCTAGTCAGATGTCACGGTGTTGGTGACGGTAAGCCTATTCTTGCCTTTTACTAGTTGCCTGGCACGAAAGCTGATGGTCTATTATACAAAAGAGCCCGGACCAACACGGGGAATTAATATTACTATTTTTTAAGTTTAGTTGAAAGGACTGGCTACTTATTATTTTATTCAAAAATATATTTTGTAACTCGATTCGAATGCCTGGTCTATGCTTTACAAACGTCTTCGCCTTCAAAAAATATAGTGATTGACTAGAATATAGCTGGATTTTATTCAGTAACTTGTACCTCGTTTCCGCTGCGGCAGTGCGTTATCATTTTCTAACGTTAATTGGAAAAAGTTCGTGTCTAAAAAAATTATATTAGTTTTGCAGTTTATTATGAAATAGCAACGTTTTTGTTTTTATAAACTGAAGTCCGAAGGTCGACAAACTACTAGAGATTACTATTCTTCAAATACGAATTTCGAGTAAGTTTATAATTTGAAATTAATATTTAAATTTTCTCTTACAAGCTGACGGACAGAGAGACAAAAAATATAATCTTCACAGGAAAAATATGGGGGAAAAAGAATAGATAGACGACCTTTGGAGGAATGAGCTTACGGTGTTAGGACTTTCAAATTGGTTGTAGGAGTGGTACCTATCTAGTACGAATGCACTCTCAATTGAACCAAAAAACTAATTTATTGCTAGAAAACAAAATATTATTTTGCTATCTCTAAAAAAACAGCAACCATCTTCTATCTCTATCAATCTTTTTTTGCATATAACAGCCTGATTTTAAGGGGTGCGTGAAGGTAGACTATTCGCAATTATTCGCTATGTTGGTACTTTAGATTTAAGCGCGAGCAAAGCAGCAAAAATGTATAGTAATACTTTTATCAGTAAGCTATCTTCATTTAATAAAAGAAAAGCAAAAAAGATGGAACGATTTAGCCAGGTCTAATCAGTTAAGACATAAATTTCTACGACTGTAGTGCAAAGTGTCACTATATATTATCATACTATATATTATAATATAAACTATGTCACTATAATTATCTTGTAAACTTGTTTTGTCTCTTTCTATTACTTTCGTGGAAAGAAGATACAAAGCGATAACTTAAAATAGGTTTATCTAGTGCGCAGTATAATAACCACCATTGTGTGTCTTATACCTATGCGATATATTTGTTACTCACAAATGGCTAGGTTAAGTCGAATTCTAAGAAAGCCTCCCCTCCTTTTCACTCCACTTTAAAACGCATATTATAACTTTCACGCTTACATATAATAATCATATATTTAATAATTAAAACTAATGAAAAAATATATGAAAATTTAAATTATTTTTTCCTGGCCCAAATTTTATTATATTTATTTTAAATTAATCTTGTTGTTAACTATAGAACCCCTAATTTATTTTATTCAAACACTTTGACCAGAGAGCATTTCTCAGCATAAACTAATATGTGAACGGTTACTTACTGTTAAATATGTGGACTGCTGTTGCGTTCTACTCATAATTTTTAGAACATAAGCTTAGGTTGAAAGCTCCAGGATCACTGTTTTTTAAACTCAGGTTAAACACATAATACTGGTAGTTGTTAGCTAGAGACCTCTAATGTGACGACTAGATCATTTTCTCCTGGAAAATGTATTTAAAGTAAACAGCTGTTCCAGACGACAGAGCCAGGACAATTATGCTTCTTGCATCCCGTCTCCATACACCGCACAGACAAAGCTTGTAATAAGATACTTCCTCTAACAAACCATCTATTTTGTTCTAGTGACGGTATGTGTTGGACTTAAAAAGTTAGTTTATCCACAAATAAATAAAAACTAAAAATTCCGAAAAAGTAAAACTTTAAATATCAATTTTGAAAATATGGTTAAAGGTCACTTTCTACGTTCACTGTGGCTTGGTTCAAGTTAACTCGCCTTACCACAAAAAATATGACGCCTGTTTAGCTAAATACTGTTTAAAATTGACATCTAACCACGAAATTTCTACAGTTGAGAATCTAATATTAAACACTGTTTAGTTGAACGCTTGTTCAAAGAGCATTTAAATTTTTGTAAGACAAAGTCTGTTTATTTTTTAATTTATCATAGCAATAAATATATTTCAATTCGATGTTTTGTATTTTATATTGGTTTTTCTTGTATTATGTAGCACAATCGCATGACATTTCTTTGATTGTATTTCCATATCACAGGGTTGCCTGGAAGAGATCGCTTAGTTGGCGATAAGGTCGCCCTTGTGTATCACTCACTTTTTAAGTTTTACTTTTAGTGTAATTCATATTTTTATTTATTTGGTGCACAATAAAGAATTATTCTGTTCTATTTTATATCCTCCAGACCATCGTAAGCCACTGAACCCTTCTGATGATAAGAGACAACCGTGGCATATAGACCAAGTATATATCGTCCAATAGGTATAATATTATAGGTGCGTTGCTGTCCTGTAGGTGTTTGGCCTAATGTGCCTGTCGCATGTCTACTGACTATCCTACATAAGCTACTATTTATTCCAATATCAAACGGGTTCCTCTGGGAAAGCTAAACAACTATAATATGCGGACGTAGTCGCGAGACAACATCTAGTAATCATATAAGTTAAGTTCCTATGAGTTGGGCGCACATATTAATCTGCATTGAAAAACATAACCTTACAGCGGTCGTATAAAGTAACGAAAAAATTGCCAACGCTTTCACATGACAACAATAGCAACTAGCTAGAGTCTAGCTGCATTAGAAACCGGCTGTGCATAGGAATTGTGGGCTATCAGATTTCTATTCAACGGTGCCAGTTTCAAGTAGAGACGTGACATATAAATTAAAAGACGAAGTCCGCGACTTTTTTGGTCAAACTCGTATAACGTTTAATCCATATTTTTTGTAGTACTAGAAGGCAAACAAGCAGGCGGAAATTCTGAAGGTAAGAAATTCACGCCGCCTAGAGACACCGAAGGTGGTAATGGTGCGCTGCCAACCTGAGGATGGGATTTTAGGCCTCGAGCATGTTACTTTTAACAGGTTTTACATAATTAAAGTTTTAAAGTATTTGAAAAATATTAAATATTATAACTAAAATTGGAATTCAAAATTAAACACAAAAAATACAATAGTACAGTTTTTAATCATAATTTAACATTAAATTAAACGATATCAGTAGGGTATTTGGTGTAGAATACCTTGTTCCTGTCGATCTCTCGATTTGATAATCGAATCGAGAGATCGACAGGACAGAATCGATTCGATTATAAGGAAAAATATGCGTAATTGATGGGCTGAATTGTAAATACTCACATGTTGTTGTATTATAGTTTAAAATTATAGAAAAAGTAATTAAATTATTAAAGTACAGAGTTAGAAAAAAAGTTTTTTTACTAAAATGAGACGTTATTAAAAAAGTCAATGTTCGTTTTTTAACATAATTTTTTTAAAACTTCAACTACGTTGAATATTAATTTTTAAGTATGGCAACCTAATTACAAACGGTTTGTGACAGCTGTTTTTTTTAATCTCTCCAATTTAAAAATATTTTTGTAGGTGTTACAGTACAAAAACGTAGAGTCTACATCTCATAATAATGTTTATGTAATATACATTTAAATATGTAAACAGAGGTCAAGTTTTCAGGTGCAGTACATAACGTATGTTCGTGTCGCTAGTCCTAGGATTCAGAGATAAAGGTTATGAAAAAATAAACGAGGGTTTGAGAAGTGATTTTTTTTAATGCTGTAAGGCCGAAAACTATCAAATTACAAGGTCCATCTATGTTCAATATTTTTCAAATTTGTAATTTTCGATTTTTTTAATACATACATACTTTTCTTCACGCTAAATCCCTTACGAAGTAGGCAGAGATTTTCGAGTGCCAAATCTCACGATCCTTTGGCCCTTTGACACCACCCTCGGACAATACCTGAAAGATTCGATCGTGGAATGTCAACCTAGGTCTCCCCGGTTACCTGCATCGATCCACATTCGCATTATGTATCTGCTTTGTCAATCTTTCATCAGCCATTCTTTCCATATGACTAAACTAGCGTGACCTTTCTCATTTTACCAAAAAACATTTGCTTTCAATCCTACTCTTTCTCGGACCTCACCATCTTTTTTAATGATGCGCTTAACCTATATTATAAATGCGAAAGTTTGTGAGGATAGATGAATGGATGTTATTATTTCGAACCTTCATAGTAATATAGTTTAAACAACAGAATAACAAAAAGTCTACAGTTTTTAAAGATTCGGAAAAATTGTTAAGCGGGCCAAACCGCGAACAGAACTAGTTTATAACGTACAAATAGAGTGAGAAAGTTTTAGCACTGATTAAACAAATAAGTGTTTGCTACACGATATTCCAGAAAAACAAATTACAAAGCGCAAACGAAGGCGCAGCGTAAGCTGGAAATAACACAAATATTTGTCTCGCCTCTTTGGTTTGAATTTGCAACTTCTTGGATATATCGTCGAAAACAACGAACATCTAAATTAGGCCTAACTTTGCTTCATATTATTCTTAGTCATCATATCTGTGTATCTATCATAAGCCTTTTCGACATCGACTAGATACATCGATAACTAGCTTTTACAGAAACATAGAATATATAATGTGATATTTAATTACACAGCTACATCACTTATACTCTTATGTAGCTCATTTACTAAAAGGGGTTCCATACGGATTAACACATTGCTTGTAAACATTCATTTGTATTCGTGTGGAACGTAGATTTAATCCAGATATTAATGTTTGAAACAAAGTTTTCAACAAGGTCACCTTTGGTCACCTTTATGGAAGGCGTAATTGGGGCGTGATTACAACCGTGTTATGATGCTTAACTGTCTATATGATACGCATAAACTGACTATTTCTTGTAAGTGTAATCGTCCGTTTGTATTGTAAAAAAAAGTATCTTCACGCCCATATCCCCGAAGAGGTAGGCAGAGGTACAACCAAGGCACCCACGACTAGCCGAAGACACTAAGTCCCACAATGTGATAGGTGGCAAGCCTATCGCCAGCCGGGCACATTTCCAATCCCGACCAACATTTTTTTATTAGAAAATTGGAAAAATCCAATTTCCTTTTTGTTGGCCGACCCGGGATTCGAACCCGGGACCTCAAGCAGTCAAGTCCAACACCCGGACCGCTAGACCACAGAGGCGTTTGTACTGTGTTCTCTAAATATTGTTGCTTTATGGCAGTACAGCGTAAACACTGGATTTAGTAAAGATTAAAGTTTCCACCAAGGTCACATTTAAGGAAGGTGTGTTTGGGGCGAGATTACAACTGTCTGAATGATGCTTAAGAAAGCACTAAGGTCTTATAATAGCGCTCCTTTCGTTCAGTCTTTCAATTTCTAATTTGTTATCAAATATCGTATGGAAACATCCCTAACAAGCAAAACACAATATGATTTGATTACTCTGGAGCCTGATTCAATTTATGTAATTTATCTTACTTTGTGTTTGTGTGACTTATTTTGTGTTCTTTATTTACTAACATCATAATATTAAACAGCATATGCTTCAAATATGACGTTTAAAGCACAAGTGATCAAATTGAAACAATAAATACAATTGAAACTAAATACATATCAGATACATGAAAGTACTCGTAGTTTAAGTCGTTCAAGAGAATACATAGGAACAGGTATTACGGAGACAAAAGCGTTAGAACCTTCAGCAAACATCCCTCACCGCCCTCTCACTACTGGAATTGTAGTACGCACTCAATTACATAAGAACATAGGCCTTTAACACACTGCCAGTAGCTTAAAATGTGAAGAATTTTACTATGTAATAATAGAATTGTAAAAAAACACTTAAAAGCACAAAATATTTGTAAGGCTTGGGTTTGATTTCTGACAGAGTTAATTTTAGTTTTGCTTATGAAATTGCCCAAAGTATTGATTAAAGTATTTTGTGTGATTAATATCGTCGACCGTTATAATTGATACAAATCAATAGAATAAAAAATAAATATGTCTGGACAAACTACACAAGTTCAAATTAACCAAAAAAAAAACCAATCTAAGTCTTGTGTTATAAGTGTATGAGTAAGTATTATGTAAATTCATATTATGTAACGGAATAAATTCAATAAACACACCCAGGCCCAAAACTGCAGATATCTAAATGTTCATCTCACAAATGCCTGCCCCCTTCGGAAATCGAACCCGAGTCTCGTGGTTAGTCGATGGAGTGAGTTTTGTACGCTAATCCTTCGACAACGAGGCGGTTAAAATTACACAAGCATGTTATTTGTTTACTTTGTAGTTAGATGAATTCGTGTAATTTGTATGTTTTTATGTGACAGCTCAGCAAAATAGCACACGGGTCTCCTGATTGTAAGAAGCAACCATGGCCTGGGCCATAGATGTTATGGGTGCGGTGTCGTGTGGCCGGGATGTTAGGCAATTTGTGTAAGTACATCAGCTACAATACCCTCAAGACCGGAACATCACAGAGTTATTGACTAGCAATACATAAGGCGGTGGATTCTTACCCGAAATTTTTTTTGCACAGCACCCTACCAGTAGTCTTGGTGATGACCTATTTGACATATGCTTGCTTCATACGAGCTGTCTGGCAGGGAGGCTGATGGTCTACCCGGTCAGTGGTCAACACGGGAAAAAATATGTTATTTATTATGTATGTATATTTAAGAAAGTTTCACTATTAAGAGGGTTAATTTAAACTTGATATTTTACCCGATTTGAAATTCCGATAAGGTAGTTTAAGTCACTACCTTAGTTTTGGCCCATGCCGCAAATTCTGCCAAAATTGGATTTTCATACGAAATGGTCATAGTTGTCAGCAATGTTCGGCCATGGTCGCACACGCATCCGGTTTATTCCATAACATTAAATTGTTATCTTCATAGGACACAATATTATTATGACGTAGCGAACTGCTACTACATCCTAGTATTGTGCTACAGATTCCACGTATTTTGTAGGCACTGCTTTATTACGATTTTGTCGCACAGTGTATTACGAGCCTTAAAATAGCTGTATGTATTAATATTTCATCGTTAACGCTATACTTGGACTTTTACAATACGTACGTTATTTTATTTTACCAAATAGACTCTCTATTATTCTCTATGGTGTATAATATAACTGAATTATATTATACACGATAAAAACGCAACTTCAGATTACTTTTTTCATGTATACAGAATATGGGACTTGTGTGCGTGGACATTATTATTACGATTTTAATAGAAACGAATCGGAATTGCGCCCTCACACTGAGAAAATCCAGCGAAATAAACCAGTCTGCTGCTTTTTTTTTAAATTAACTCATAAAATACAACTAGATAAGCTCGCCCATTGTACTGTATTATCTGTATGTTTATGTTTAGTGATAACGTTTTGTGTACAATGAAGATATTATTATTATTGCTATTATTAAATTTTGATATATTAATAAAATAAAAATATTATACAAAAAAGCAAGTTGAAGTATACAAACGCGTTTATTTACTAACAGTGTCTTTATACACTGTTTATAATAAAATATCGTAAAAGTTGATAATGTAGTGCTTGAACAAGTGATGATATTGTCTATCTTGTTTGTGCTATTACCAGGGATAGAAGGTGCCCCGAGACTATAGAAAGGAGAATGTGTGCAGGAAGTAGTGTGAATGGAGCGCTGGGTTAGCTATTTCAAAGCGGGGTTTTGAGTCATGGTACTAGACTCGCTTTTGATAATAGTTCTGTGCTTATCCTTACGTTGTACGGAAGCGAGATTTGGGTATGTCAGAAAAAGCTTGAGAGTAGGATGAATGTGATCGAAACGAGAGCGACAAAAAATCTTTGGTGTAACGCTCGTTCGCATTAAAAACAGTGAGATCCGAGAAAGACTGGACATGAAAGAAAGTGTTGGTGGCAAAATGATAAAAGGCATGATCTGCTGGTTCGGTCATGTGAAAACAATGGCAGATAAAAGATTCACAAAGCAGATATACTTATACTAGCTTGAGGTAGATGTAAATGCCCGGGAGACCTAGGTTGACATTCTACGATAAAAATTGCTTGAGTACTATCCGACACCACCCATCAAGAGCTTCCGAAACCGGCGTGTTTTTATGAAAAGGGTAATCAATATGGAGGAAGAAAGAAAGGTCTGCAAGGAGTGTGAGATTTGGCACCCGATACTCTCTACCTCACCCGTAAGAGACTTAGCATGAAGATTTGAATTTAAAATAGCGTGTTTCAGTCGTAGGTAAACTTTTGTTTATTTGGGCCTGTTTTAGACTTTTTTTTCTCATATTCTTTGTAAGGGGATGAAAAAAACAGGACTTATTAATAGCGTAACTTACGCACGCAGCTATTACTTATCCAAAAGAGCCAAAAAATACCCCCTTTTTGTGTTTCTTGAAAAATAATATCGCCTAATATTATACAAGTAAGCGCTATCAATGAAAACGCTTATTTAGTAGAATGCATCAGTCCTTTTACTTACTCTGTTACTTTTACTTACTAATATGATAAATTATACAAAAGGTGAACTTGTCTCTCATAGAGATTTATTTTACCAAAGCTAAAATAGAGAGAACGCTTAGTGTGCCACGCAACATCTACTTATTATACAAATGGAACATTATTATAAACAATGTGCCGTCATACTAATATAACGCTGCTTAACGGCCTTCATAAAATCTTCCAGTTGTAAATTAACTCGAAGATATAAGGCAGAAAATTTCAAAATTTTACTCGACATAAATACGAAGACAAAGTAGCAGTTAGGTACGTTATTATATTTTTCTTGTCTAGAAATACATTTCTGCTCAACAATTCTATTCTGTTGATATTTACAAGCAATCAAGGCAATTACCCCAGGGTCGTTTCAGAATGAAATATGAGACGTACTTTGTTCCTCATTTTCATTATAGATAAGATCGCCTTAGACTGCTGTCTTTATAGCTTATTTGCTTCATTGGTTCATAATTATGAATTTAATAAGAAAATATGATTGAGACCGCGAGTCTCTGAGGTCCGTATTCCAAATTTGGACTCTAATTTAAATCAAGGTCATTCATGTGACGCCTTTAAACAATCTCTTTCAATACTGAAAACTGTCTACATCATATGTATATGACAACTTATATTAGTTGCGATTATCAGTTTGAATTTATTTACTGTGTTCTAAAGTTGAATTAATGTTACAACATGACCATCGGGTTTCGTTAATATTAATACTGCTACAAGTTTACATACCGACTACAGGGACAAAATTTTGCGCGCAATCTTCTTGTATTATGGAAATAATATGACTTCATGGCGTCACAATTATGGGTTATTATCAAGTTTCAACATTAAGATTCCTTTTCCAAGAACTTTGTCTTTAGTCACAAGAAGCGATTGGAGCAAACACCATCAAAATCAGGTTATGGTAAATGGTCAATGAGGTGTCGAGGCCACATATGTACGTAGACTAATAAAAAAATCTCATTTTCCATCACGATTTTTGGGTTTCAAAATCACTGTTAATTAAGCAATCAAAATAAACAAAATGTTTCCAAAATTTCATATAGACGTGGGTAAACTCTACATAAGCCGTTGCTCGTCATGTACAAGTTATGTAACCTTCACGTAAACGTTATGTGATCATTATTAAAACCATTCATACTTAGTGAAATAGCATTATTACCCCAATAACTTTCCTTATAATATATGAAGACCAGAAATATTTCCTGATGGTAAAAAAGTCGTCGTAGATTCGCCACACTTTGCTTATGTGTTGCCTCGCGTAGGGAATTTAAAGTCTGTTGCATAAAAAAGTTTACCCTCCGATTCAGATCATGAAAATGCTAAGCACTGATAATGTTGGCGAAAGAAAAAGCTAGGTGATGGCAACATTAAGAGTGATTCAAAGCAGGAATCTACAATTTAGCAAACTTTGTTTCATCCTCCGGTCGGGCAACAAAAAATTTTAGAAAATGTATATTTTCATATTTTCCAATAAAAATAACGTTGCATGAATTGCCTAGTCGTGGGTGCCCTGGTTGTGCCTCTGCCAACCTCTTTGGAGACATGGGCGGTTTTATAAATTACCCGCGGACAACGAGGCGGTCAAAACAAACCATCGAATTGGTTTTTCCTAGGCTGTGTGTAAAGATTTATGCTACGCTTGGGTTCACCTAAACGAGTTTTCTAAGAATTTTCTAGCTAACAATTTCCGCAGTGCTACGCTTGAGTGGGAACCAGTACCTAATCCCATAGGACAGTTATCTACGTTGCGATTGGTCTAATATAACTTTATATTTACCCAGTATTGGTTCTTGGAAATTGTCGTACTTAGTACTCCAGCTAATTTGACTACAAATAAAGATTTCTAGACCAAACAGAAAATTTGAAGAAAATTGTGTATAATACGTGAACGTGACGTTGTTTAGTAGTTTAAGTTCTAGCCCTGATGATGCTATTGTAAGCGAAACCGGTAGGCCATTTATAAAATAATAAATTATAACTGATACGTAAAATAGTACAAGTGTTTCTTCATTAAAAAATATGAATATTTGGAAGTTTTACCAAGCGCCGACGATGGAAGGTATCAAATATATAATACGTGAATTTAGTCGGCATAAAAATACATATCACAGATTTTAATATAATTCTTATGTATGTGTGATTGTCACCTAACTAAATAATGGCCGACCGATTTGGTTGAAAACTTGTAAATATATCAATGGGTTCACAATTGGAAACAAAAAAGGGATACAAACTTTAATGGATACGATGTCAATTAGGTCTGTATGGAATCTATGGAATTCCGATTTGAAAAAAATTTGAACGCAGCAAATCTAAACAAATCTGTGGACCTGCCACACATGTTTGAAAGTTTTCCGTACGGATTTTAAGTGGATTTGTATAAGGTGCCATTTTGTATCGAAATATTGAAACGGAATTTAGCTAACGAATTCCGAGTTCATGTTTCTTACTTTAATAAAATCTAAATTAATATTAATTTAAATAGAAGCATACCAGTACAACGAGTAGGTATTATTATAAAAAATTGTATACTATTTTAAATTTTTTTACTGTCATTATTAATATTTTAATCCCATGTTATAATTAGTGTATATTTAAACTCTTTACCTACTGAACCTATGTTTTACATAGTCTTCTAAGACGAGAAGGTTGTCTGTTAGAGATCACTTTGTTTGGCGATAAGACCGCCTTTTATTTACTAAAAACTATAATCGTACCTATACTCGCACAATAAAGAGTTCATATCACAACATATCGCCCATTTATCACGTTGAAGCAGGTATTTGTGCTATAGGAGTTTGGGTTGTCACGTTGTGGGTACTTATAAAAAACATTCCATAAGAACCACCAACGTTCCTGGAAAAGCCGCACAAACAACACATCGTACGATGTACCCCTTACCCTCGCCTCT